>WOVY01003417.1:0-14627 GCA_013436015.1 Rhipicephalus annulatus
GGTCCGCACTGTACCGCTATAGTGCCGCGTAGCGATACGCCTACGAGCATGCGCTGTTCGGTGAACAGTGTCGAAACCTCGAGATTACAAAGCGTGTACTTAAGCAGTGGGACATGACTGGGGGAAGAAGAAAATGCGTAGCGCCTCACCCGAAGAGAGTATGGTATACCAAGGTATTCTACCTCAGAGCCACATCAGCTTTAAAACCTGCTTTTAAAAGTGACTCTGTACGCGCATAAAGTTGGTACAACGTCGATTACAGTTGCAGTAGTGGATGTGTCTTTTAAAACGAACAATAAACATTACGTCATGTAACAGTACATTACAATACAGGCGTCATGTCGTGTTAACGCCAATTGTATTTACAGTGTTAGCTCTGCTTTTGCAGCAGTGGAATAAAGTAATGGCCATATATTCCTAGGATTCATAAAGCTATATTCAAGCTTTGCTTGATCTTGGCGGCTGCAGCATGCAACTATATTCTGACTAAAATTACGTAGGATATTTCTATCATCCCACCATAAGCACACTTTCTTTCGACAATACTCACGTTTTCGTTGTAATGTGGGGGCTGTCGTTAGGTCGACCGTGTGTTACCCTTTAAACGCCAGTGGAATCGACGTACGTGCTAAGCTTACATTCTGAACACATGTACAACACTTTTCAAAAACGTCGATCTACCTCGTAACGCTCGGCTCAAGGCGAAAAAATTCTGTGTGCATAATCACTTGCCGACTGCTTCGCATGAAACCCCTTCTCACAAGGCGTGGAATCTTCCCAGTTTTCTTACTGAATGAGGAGATGTTCACCCGGGTGCACGTTTGGAAATAGCCTTCATGAAGCCTTCGGTTTTAAGGAGGACAGTGGGAACACGTCCACGACAGAAGCATGTAAGACTCGCTTACAGTATTGCTGGCGGGGAAAGTCGGTATAAGGAAAAAAATTACTAAGAAAACCAGAGTCACTCTTTCACAAGGCGCACATTATCAGGGTGTGAATTCGTAGATTTTTTTGCAATAAACGAGAATTTCAATGAGCTAGAAAGGGCCTTAAAGGGCCACTCAACAGGTTCTCTATATACAAAAAAAATAGCGCAGTATTCTCTCCTCATATTTCGTGTCCTCCTTGCGCACTTCTGTGACGCAGACAGCAGTTCCCGTGACGTCTATAGTGTGCATGATCTCGATTGGTCGTATACGCGAAATGTCAACGGTGATTTGTCTCCTGCACTGCTTTTCCATGCAGCCGCCCACCCATTCTTTCTTGTCTCGCATGAATATTGAGCGCGATCAAACGGTCACACTACATTTTGTGGGTTTACAACTCCGCAAGCGGCGATAACAGCGCGTAGCGCAGATGCGCGAAATTATGATAGGCCCTAGCGCTTAGTGTGACATTGTGCACGTACTTTTGAGACTCAGGGGAGAGGAGGATGCATCGCGTGTGCGAAGGGTAGCGAAGGAGAAGAGGAAACCACCCCTCGTCTTTGAACGCAAGGTGGCGAGAGGCTGTTTTAGTCAAAACTGAGAAACGACAACTTTCAAGCTTGGTGGTGGCGAGGTCACCCCCTATTTATAAGGGGGGGGGGGGTCACAGGATGTCGTCCTTTAGTCGTCCTCTGCAACGGACCGCGCTGCGCATTTCGCATTGCGAGCGTTGCTCGACAGTGCAGTACAGAGTACAATAGGATGAGGAGCAGGAGAGGGAGGAAAGGCAGGGATACGTTAAGCAATAGAGTGAAATTCGGAACATTGGTTCGCGTGAAAACACTCTTGGCACCTCGCCAAGTAACGGGGCTCTCCGATAGGAAGAAAGCCTGCATAGCTGTATACCCAGCAATTATTAACCTTCGGGCACGCACAACACTTGACAAACGGCCAGCACAACCTTGCGGAATGTAGTTTAAATTCGAAACCGAAAGTGTGCAAGTACTGCGGGTTGTTTGTCATTCAGTCATATTGGACAAAATTTATGTGAACAGCATGTCCACGACCTTCTTAGGCAACGTAGTGAAAAATTCCGTTAAAGTTATGCACAGAAAACATCTAAGTATCATTTTTTTTTGCCAGACCATGCATGTGCAGAATCTTGACCATGTGCAGAATCTTGAAAAAGTGCACAATCTTGATCGCTCTAACGCTAGGTTTTCGCAATTTTTATATTCGGACTTCGCCGCTGCTACCACCGTACCCATTTTTCACCCACCGCGCTAGTTCGTCGCGTGATGCAGCATGCACAAGGGACTCATGCACCACTTAGGTCACAGTGGGTACAACTTTTTAAACTATTTCCATTGTGTGCAGTGTTTTCGTCAGCATATAAGTGAAGATTCCGGGAGTGGTGACATTATCAGTCTGCCATGCAATGTTACGAAATATCACCTACTCCAAATCAATGAATAGCGCATCATCAAACCAATGAAAAAAAACAGAACATTATACCCTATACTACTGGCTTGTCGTAACTGTTGGCACGAATAGGGTTATTTGCGTGTATTCACTATTCCGAGTGGCACTGTTCACTCATTTAGCCACGCAGATGACATCGCTCTATGATTTGTGATTAGCAAATGATCCGTGTTAATGATGCCCTTCACAAGCTGCCTCGACTGTCACCGAAAGCAACCAAAAATAAACCTTCGATAACCTTGTTTCCCCGGCGATTTGTTTTAGTGCTGGGACGCAATCAAACCAGCTGCTGCGCCTTTCTAAACTTATATCCACCGCTCAGATATTTAAAAAACGTGTCAAGTCAAGCAACGCTCTGCATATTCAAATTAAATAAATTAGAGTTCTAGACGGAAAAATACGCAGTTCGTGCCCATGTTTGCGCCGGCGGTGGAATAAATCTGACGTCGGGAGATTGCTACGGCATCATAGTTGAATAATATTAAGTCTTCGAGTTTCGAGTCCTGACACCACAGTACATAATTATGCGGAACGATGTATAGTGGAAGGCCCATCAAACTTTGACCATCTGGAGTTCTTCAACGTGCATCTGAATCTGAGTGCACGGGCTTGCAACACTTCGGCTCCAACGAAACGCGGTGGCCTCGGCCGCAATTCGATCCCGCGATACCTTCTGCGATGGCAGCCGAGCACTGCAACTTCTAATAGACAACCACGGTATGTATTACATTCGAATAGTCTCACGCCAAGGCGCCCCTGATCTGTTCTTCGGAATCCATATTATACGTAATGCTGGATCTACCTAATCGCCTTTTGTATCGTAGCAAATGAAAGCACATTTCCATAGGTCTTATAACTTGATGGTCTTCTTTGTAGGCCCGTGTACTCGGATTTGGGTGCACGGTAAAGAAACCCAGGTGGTCGAAATTTCCGGAGCCCTCCACTACGGCGTCTCTCATAATCATCAGTGGTTTTGGGACGTTAAACCCCACATATCAATCAATCAATTAATTAATGGTCTTCTTTGATGGCTGCGTAGACGACGACTACACAGGCTTGCAAGTGACGCACGATACGCTTGATGTGATGCAGCGCGTCACAGCTAAATAAATTGCCGGCGCCGGAAAACTGACCGATCAAAAACAAAGGTAAGGCATGCAAGCACGGACAGGCGAGCGCGCGGCGAGCGCTGGGTATCATGTGAAAGAGCGCACCACGTTGAAATGGATCAAAAAGGCTGACAACTAACTTTATGCTACTTGTTTTCTTTCATGCAACGGAATAATAACGGTCAGGGTGTCTAGTCACAGAGGGCTAAAGTGGAAGAGACGTTGAAAGATTTATAACGGAAATGTTTCTATCTGGCGCTACTATGAAGCCATATACGTACATGCAGCAACATATAAAGACGGCGAGAGGTGAGTACAAGTAGTAGTAAACAACTTTATTAAGGCAGCTGACGGTTTCCTAAGTGGCGAGGGCTGTCAGGCCATGCCTGGTCGCCACCTCGTCAGCGCGTTTGATGGCCCGGAGCTGGGTGTCCAGGCTTGTGGTCGTGAGGATTCTCTCCCAGGCCTCACTTGAAGGTGACTGTCCTAGGAGGTTTGGTGGGGGGAGGGTCCTTGCTGCATCCCCAGATGATGTGATCCAAGGTTGCGGTCTGGGTCTTGCAAAGGGTTGCACGTAGATGTGAATAAGGCAGGGTATATGTGCCTGTATATGTACGGGGAAGGGAATGAGTTCGTTGAAGCCGCCCGCCAAGTGATTTGTTGAGCTTTGTTTAGTTCCGGGTGCGGGGGTGGTCTGGTTTGCCTTGATAGCTTGTAGTACTGTGTGATGTCGTGAAAGGTGATGAGTGCTTCAGTTGCTTCGATATCGTGGTCCGAAGTCTGGCCCACCGCTCGGCATACGAGTCCTCGAGCTGTCTGTGGGCGGCTTCGTTACCCGGGTTTCCTGCGTGCGCTGGGACCCAGATGAGTTGGATTAAACGAGGATCGTCATCGTCGGTGCTGCTGGCAGTAGTGTCGCCTGAGGCGTTGCGTGCCGCTCGGGGCAGAGGACGGGAGGATGCGCGCCGTGGTTGGGGAAACAGTGCCCCGGGCAAATCGGATGATAGCAGATTTGGAGTCACTGATAATTGTTTCAAAAACCGGCCATTGCGGCGAGTGCTATGGCAGCTTCTTCGGCCTCGGTTGGGTCTTGTGTGCGTATGGAGCCGGCGCACCTCGTGGTAGGCTCTATATCGACTGGGGTACGTTTCGACGAGACGTTGATTGCAAAGGCTTGTTTGGGGGTTGGGTAGCTTGCCGCGTCGACGTGAGCCACTTTTGTGTTCGTACCATAGGTATTGTGAAGGTTTCTGGCGCGGGCTGATCGTCTACCGTCATGAATGCCGGCCAGCATGTTTTTCGGCAACGGCTGCACAATGAAGCGCTGTCTGAGGAGAGGCGGTTAGCGAGATCAAGTCTTGTCCGCTTGGTGACGAGGGAATTCCGATACGTTGAAAGTATCCATCTTCCGGTTTACTACCACGCAATCGTTCAATTTGTGCAGTTCGGTGAGCCTCGATAAGTTCATCTATTGTATTGTGAATTCCAAGGCTGAGGAGGTGCATGGTCGATGTGGTGCGGGAGAGGCCCAAAGCGATCTTGTGGACTGTTGCGAATAAGTCTGTCTACTTTTTCTTTTCAGCCTGGAGGAGTCGTAGGTACGGTAAGGCATAAGTTATTCTTGTGGTTACGAAGGCGTTTAACAGCTGGAGAAGTTCCTTTTCTTTCATGCCGTGTTTCCGCGCAGAGATTCTTCCTAACAGACGGGCAGTCTGAGTGACGGTGACCGCAAGCCTCTCTAGTGCGACGGTATTGCCCCTGCCGGCTTGTACGTAAAGGCCGAGTACCCGCATGTGCTGCACTATCGGTATTTCGGATCCGGCCATTCTGAGAGTGATGGTTGGTAGTGGCGGGTGTTTAACCTTACGGTAGTCAGGAGGACGAAGAAGAAGGAGTTCAGATTTCTCCACTGAGCATTCGAGACCTGCACACGCGACGTATCCGGCCACTGTGTCCACGGCACGTTGCAGTGCCTCCTCGATCTGTCCGTCGGAGCCAGTAGTGGTCCATACCGTCACGTCGTCCGCGTATAGGGTGTGTCGGATATTGGGTATGCAGTCTAGTAACTGTGGGAGTTGGCTCATTACAAGGTTGAAGAGGAAAGGTGAAAGAACAGCTCCCTGTGGCGTGCCTTTGTTGGATAGGGCAAGTCTCTTCGTGGCGTTGCTGTCAATCAGGGAAAGTTCCACAGTACGGCCTTGTAGGAAAGAGCACACGTAGTTGTAAATACGTTTCCCCAGGGTTTGTTGAAGCCAAGTGCTGGGCTATCGCTTCATGTGTCACGTTATCGAACGCCTTGCGTAGGTCTATGCCTAGCATTGCTCGCGTGCCCGCACGTACGGGGTCTTTCAACAAATCGTGGTAGATTTGTACGAGGGCGTCTTGAGTAGATAAGTGGGCGCGAAAACCGAGCATGGTTGGAGGGAAAAGGTCTTGCTCTTCTGCAAGTGTTTCTAGCCGAGCCAAGACCACGTGCTCAAATAGTTTGCCAAGGCATGAAGTTAACGAGATGGGGCGAAGATTTGATAAGTCTGCCTTTTTTCCGGGCTTTGGTATAAACACTATTTTCGCGTGCTTCCATTCTTCTGGTATATTTCCGGCATGCCAGCAGTCATTGAAATATTCAGTAAGGGCAGTTACTGACCTTGCGTCTAGGTTGCGGATTGTTTTGTTCGAGACGCCGTCTGGACCTGGTGCCGAAGTTGTGCGAAGCTTTAGAATGGCTGCATACACTTCGGCTTCTGTGATGTCGGCATCAAGAGTTGGATTTGGTTTACCTTCATAGGGTGGTAGCGGTGTCGCTGGTTGATGGGCTTGGTTGATGTATTTGTCCGCCAGTTCAATTAGTAGATCTTCGTCTGATCCGGGGTGTTGGTGGACAAGTCGCTTAAGTCTGTGCCGTGCGGCTGTTTTCGAGTCGTCGGGATCCAGTAAGTGGCGTAACAGGTGCCACGTCTGCTTGTTGCCTAGCTGTCCGTTGAGTCCGCTGCACAGCTGGCCCCATTGTTGGCGGGCGAGGTAGGTACTGTGTCGCTCAATTTCTTCAGAGAGGGCCTGTATGCGGCGACGCAATTTCTTATTGTAGCGCTGCTTCTGCCATCTGCGCAGCAGGCTTGCGTGTGCGTCCCACATGTGGAGAAGACGAGAGTCTGTGGCAGGCGTTTCCTCTGCTGCTTTACTTTCGCGCGTTGTGCGTCGCACGTGGTCGTTTAGGGAGGCTGTCCATTCCTTGAGGTTTGTTATGCGTTCTGGGGCTTCACTTTCACGGACGTCTCTAAATTTTGGCCACTCCGTGATTTGAGCGAGGGCTTTGTGTACTCTCTTGCCAGCGGACGTCTGTACCTGGATGGCAATGATGTAGTGGTCACTACCAGCGAGTTGACAGGTGTTCTCCCATCTGGCCTGCGCAATATTCTTGCAGTATGTGAGATCGGGTGACGTGTCCCTACACACGCTGTTTCCTATGCGGGTTGGTGACTGCTGCAGGTCATTTAGTAGAGTGAGCCGGAGGTCCTGACCGAGTTGCCATAGCTTCTTGCCTCGTTTGTTCGCCTGCAGGTAGCCCCAGTCAGGGTGCCTGGCGTTGAAATCGCCCAGTATAAGCAGTTGTGCGCCTCGAGAAAGCGATGTGGTTTTCTGGAAGAGCAGGTTGAAGTCGTCGGCGCGTGCCCGGGGTGTGCAATATACGTTGAGGATGAAGACTGATTGGTGCGAGCGTTTTCGCGGAAGAATTTCAACGACCGTGTGTGGAATGTCCGAGAATTCTAAGTCGTGTTGTTTCGCCGTGAGGCTCTTGTGGACGAGCGTGCCTGTACTTGGGGCTTCTTGGTTGTGCAAGTCGGTGAATTGTTGGAAAGCGATGTAACCAGGGAGTGAGACAGAAGCCATTGTTTCTTGTAGTGCGATGACGTCTGGAGGCGTTTGGCAATTGGGCAGTTGTGTTTCTTGTACGAGTAGCTGCAGGTGGGCTTTCTTTTTACGAAAGCCCCTGCAGTTCCACTGCCATATAGTCAAGTGGGTGCTGGCCATGATGCATCAGCTGGAGCATTACTTGAGGCCGTCGTGGGTTCGCTGTGCTGGGTGGAAGAGTGAGAGGTCACTCGGTTGCGTGTGATAGCTGGTGCTCTGGCCATGCTTTGTTTGATTACTGCAAAACTGGTGTCTGTGGCAGTTCTGAGTGCTTCTAATCCGGCAACGGTGTTGTTTACGGTGGCTTCCATGTTTGAGAACCGTGTCTCTATGTTCGTTAGGCGTGAGTCTACGGTTGCGAAGGCTTCTGTTACGGCGGCACGAACGGCGTTGACGACCGTGGTTTGGACTGTCGTGCGGAGGGCTTCAGCAACGGATGCGTTGACCATTTCAATAATTCGCGCCGTCATGTCCTCTTCGGATTGCAGCGTTTCCGTGGAAGTCGTTGCTTTGCGTTTGGCTGCTGCGGCTGGTTGGGGCTGTTGAGTTGAATTATGCACGGACTGGCTGGCCTTTGCCAGTTTACTTTCTAGGGAGCGGTTCTGCGCAAGGAGCACTTCGATCTGAGCTTGTTGCGTCGCCATTTGGGATTTTAACGCATTGATTGTTTGCGTAAGTTCCTTGACGAGCGGGGTCATGTGTTGAGGCGCACGATTTCGATGGCTGCGGGGGAGATGATGGCAGCGGAGACGCTGCGCTTTGCGCCCATGCCACACTAGGGTTGCTTGGTGGTGCTTTGGATATATCAGCATGTGGGATGCGACTTGATGATCGGGTTCTTGATTTGGACCTAGAGTGGGAGGCTGCTTGACCCTGGCGAGATCGTGACTTCGATCGGCTGTCGCGTTTCGTCGGCGTTTGTGATGTCCCGAAACTGGGGTAGTTACGCTCGTCCAAGGCAGGCGGGCTATCGTCATTTGAGGTTTGCTGCGTCGCTGGTGACTCGGTTTGTAGCGTCTTTCCTGCTTGTGCTGCGTTAAGTGGTTCAGACTTTTTGGCGAAGCGGGTACTCGCATCTTGAGCTGTTCGTCATGTGTCCTCCTGACAGACAATACAGCGTGCTTGGCATGTTGGTGGCGTTCCTTGCGGCGGTGGCTCGTGGTCTTCTCCGCAACGCGGGCAGCGTCGGCGCCTAGGTTGAGGGCACACATCGGAGCGGTGCCCGGTCTTCCGGCAGTTGAAGCATGCGTCTACTTTGGGATGGAAAGGGTATACTCGAATGAGACCTCCACGGTGTAGAAGCCATCTAGGTAGGTGGTCCCCGAGCAGCGTTATAAGTAAATTCTTCGTTTTTCCCATGCGTCTGCCACCTACTATTTGGTAGTCAGGGTTGCTGTCTTGAAGGTCCTTCAGCGTCTCATCATCGGTGGGGAACGTGTGGGCGTAGAAAGAAATGCCTCGTATCGCGTCGTCTGGTGGCGGGGCGTACATGTGTAGCTCAATCTGCCGGTCTTCTCCGAGGAGGATTGATGTGATGCGTTGGTACGCGATTGCTCGGTCGGTGGTTGCCACACTAACGGTGAAAGTGTTATTCCTTGGGTGTATGCGTAGTTGATCACGCTTGGCTGGGTCCAGGTCACACAGAGATGCCGCTTTAAGCAGTGCTCTCTGCAAGTCTCCGGGTGATGTGCGCGTGAGGTCAATGGGTGTCTTGGGGCGTCCCACGATGTGGTACGTGTGCGACGGCAGTCTTGGCAAGGGATGGCGTTTCAGTTCCGGCGGCGGCCGGGGGGTTGGTGGAGTTTTGAGGGCTTTGCTTACTTGCGCGTCGTTCATTTGGGCTTGTTGCTTAAGTGCCTGGTGACGTTTCGCCTGGGCTCGGAAACCTTGAGGTGGTGTCCAGGAATCGTCTGACCATTCTTCGAGAGAGATTTCGACGCCGTCGACCTCGATTTCCATGTCGGCTAGTGTCCCAGCGGCCGCGACCGCGGCGTCCGGTGTAGCGTCGCTAGGCTTAGGCGTCCAGTGGCGGATCTTGCCGGCGTGGCGTGAAAAGATGAAAAGCTTACTTGAAAATTGTGACCAATATCGGTCGGAAAGTTGTATCCTCGGGACCGGTATGATTTGCAGAAAACCATTCGTACAAGAAATCTTGAACTAAGGCACGTCTTCCTACTGAAACATCGGAAAACTCCGGAGCTCGGTGCAGACGCGTCCGATCGCGTCGCTACGCTCCCAGAAACAGGCAGAAGACCACACCAGGTGAGTACAAGAACGGTTCTTATTTCTGCGCTGCGGCTTGCTGTGCATGCGTGAACGCTGCTCTCGATCAAGCGCCGTGGCTTGACTTGCTCTGTTATTTGACACTATAGCTGCTGTTTAGCGTGCGACTTCTTTTGACTTTTAAGCAGCGAAACAATAGAATGGATATAGAGCGGGTAGCTCTGTTTCGTACATCAAGTCCAATGCTGTGGAAGCCATGCAAGAAGTTTGGTCAGCAAAACGTATCACTCCGCACGTCTCTCGCTTGGATTTCATCGTTGCAAAACGTGGCCTGCGCGACATGTGCTCCAGCTGCGTGCTGTGCGAACTAATTGCTCAGGCCACGATACGCAAATACAGAGACGGTCAGCGATCTTCAACACCCTACTGATAACCGTGTAAATAACGAGGTTTGTTTATTTTTCATGCACTATAGATCTGCATCAATTACCCTGTGTAAAAACGCAAAGGAAAAAACATATTACCGGTAGTAAAATTTAATGGTGCGAGTGAATCTTTGAGCTAGAAGTCTCGCTAGCTTCCGTAACATTGCACCTGATTCATCCAGTAGAAGTATACCAGCCATGCGACGAAGTTTGGCTCTCGATTCCGATAAGCTGACGTCGGCTTCGAGCGAAAGCTTCTGCGATGACACACGATACTTTGTGAGGCGCTGGATTATTATGTTGTGCCCGAAAGCATAATGCAGTCATAGCGGCGCCGTGCAAGGCCTGATGCCGTCCACAAGAGTGCATTGTCAAGAAAAATTTCGGCTGTCTTTTATTTTTCGTCAAGGTAAGTCTAAGCTTTCATGAAGCTAGAAGGAAGGAAAACGAGAGAGAGGAATGCAGGTATGTTAACCTGTTCCCCATAACCAGCATGCTATCTTGCAATAGGGGAAGGGATGGGAGAGATCGAAAGAAGAGCAAAAAAAAAAAAAAAAGTGAAAGATAGGAGAAGCACACATGCACGCACATAACGTCACAAAAGAGAGCGGCAGTCTTCTTCGGTATACGGCACCATTAAAAGTCTACAGCCGTTGTGCAAGTCCTTTGTATTTAAGAATTCAGCAATGCCTTTGTTGCTAGAAGCCTGTATGACTTTTTAGGATGGCATTGGAGAACGGTGGCTAGAAAATGCACAGCTAAGCGTGAGTGGTTGTTGAAAAATTAATTACGAGTTTTTCATAAGTAGTTACGGTTACTACTATGCCCCCTCGTCACGACATGGACTGAACTCTTTGTCACGTGCTCGTGGTAGGTATTGTCTCATTGTTGTGATGGTGACAAGTCAGATTGTTAAAGATTACAACACAATTCTACTGGGCGAACTTGTGTCCAGCAAATCCAGTAATACACACTGCATAAACAAACAACGCCCCCGATACAGAGGTAGTGCCGAGTATAGAGTCGCCGATGAAACTGTTTTGATTACATACCCTTATACATGCGTGATTCTACCGTTATTGGTTAGTACCTTGGTTGCTTCCCGCAGGACTCGGATACCCATCACGTGGTGCGCGCTAACTCATCCGAACAAGCGATCGGGAATGTCCCGGGGTATTTCGGCACGACCTGTGCTGAACGAGCGTGGTTAAATTCATGGCAGCCCCGTTACATGAATATAATAAAAACAAGTGCGTATGCCAATACAGTGGCGTTTCCGCTGCTGCTCCTTTCCATTGGCAATGATGCTTTGGTAGCCAAAGTATCACAACAACCCTCATTGGTACATGACGACACCAGAAATGATACTGTAATGCAACCTGACGCTACGTGATAGTGTAGATATGTTCACCATGCGATAGATGGATTGACGCAAAACTTGACAAAGATGCGGAGTTGTGCGACACAACACACAGCGGGCAACTCCCACGTTGGGGCAGTCAAGCCATAACTTATAATTTAATGTCATTATAAATATCAGCATTAGCTGTGCTTCGCAGGTCGCTCGAACCCTTAGCTCTAATCTCAGCCTTGAGGATCGGTGCCACAGCCCACCATTCCACGTGCGAACTATAGTTGGAACTTTGTCCGCCGTGGTGAAACAGGATTTAGCTGGTTGGCTGCTAACCCGATAATCCCCATCGTTAATTGGGGTCAATTTTCGATAAAAACGAAATGCTATAGGTGCTTGCGTGCACTGTACAATAGCCGAACACATCAACGAACACTAATTGCTTGAAATTTCCGGACCTCTCCACTATGGCCTCTCTCATAGTCACATCTTGGTTGTGGGACGTAAAAGCACAAACTACTACTATGGGACTTCACTTTTAGCTTGCTTCTTGTGTTTTTTTTTCAGTATATGTGTATACATTTTTTTTCATCACTTCGTATTCATGGATAGGGACGATGTTTTCTTCAAAGGGACCACATTGAGAGGAACTTTCTAGCACCTCCACCGATATAGGTAAACCACTTCATTGAGCTGCCAGTTCGTGTCCAGCTGCGGGTTGACGCGCGCGAAAACTGGACAAGCTGGCGTTACTGTCATTTACTGTGTCGTAATTGCGTTTTCCTCCAAATGTCTGGTTACGAAAGGGATCTTTTTGCAGAATGATAAGTACAGTGTGTCCGATTTTGAATGCCCTCATCGCTCCGCTCGCGTCAGCGCAGGTTTTTACTCGTCTCATTAGGACTCACGGTTGCCGAGCACGTGTGCACTGATAAGGCGCGCTTCCTGCCCCCGACGGGGAAGTCTCCCCCGCCTGTCACGTGCAACTTTCTGCGGGACTCATCTAAGCTCATTAGCGCACCTCTCCGGTTTTTCCCATTGTCTTCTTGGAGCTGGGGAACTTTAGTCCACTCATACATGCTCTGCCCGCAATAACCTACTTTATTTAATGCATATATAGGACGCCGTATGTTGTTGTTGTTGTTTGTTGTTGTTGTTTTTTGTTGTTGTTGTTGTTGTTGTTGTTGTTGTTGTTGTTGTTGTTGTTGTTGTTGTTGTTGTTGTTGTCGTCGTCGTCGTCATCGTCGTCAAGTACGAGAAGTACAAAGTTGGCTCTGCTCACTTTAAATCTGTTTATATATATATCAAGCTGGTAAAACAGGCTTATCGAACATGCGTCTTTCGTGCAGTGACTGAGCCCCTAATTGCTATATACGCTAAAGTATTAAAGTGGAGCAATTTCAGCCAGCAAGAGGGAGCGCAAGCTTTCGATTTGACTTGTACCAGGCAAAATAAATTGGACAGGTCGCACCCTTTCGCATCTTCATTCCTCGCTCGACAAATGGTCGCACACACTTAAAACAGACTTGCGCGTTAGTTGTGGGTAATTACGGCATACGGCAGCGCACACAGCGTTAAAAAACGAACACGCACACGGAGCGCTTGCAACGTCCTTTTGTGTGCGCGTTCGTTGTTTAACCTGGTGACTAAGCAGCGTGTCGTTTACTGTGAATATCACTTCAGTGTGACGTAACAGTTTCGCTGCAATATCTCTTGCATGAAATGACGCACATTTTCCTCCTCGCTCTCTGTACGAAGTAGGTGCCTCGTAGAGCATTGACATCACCAGCTTTTTGTGTACAGCAACAACAGAAAAGGGGACAAACGTTGGGCCAGTCTGAAGTGACGGGACCGCGTCTGCAATGTGGTCTAAGACCGTACGCGCTGTCGCACCCTTCACAATCGTAAACGCCACGAATTTCCAGCTTACTCTTTTCGCCGCCCGTATCAAGGCAAACGATAACTACTAGATGAAGTAACGGGCACAGCCAAAATTCATAGCTAAATTCTGGAGAATTACGTGCCTAATCAACGATATCATTATGAGGCACACCGTAATTCAAGACAATAAATTTTCCCCACTTTCAGTTTTCTAGCATGCACCTAGGTCAATTACACAGTTCTCCATGGAACCAATCAGCCGGTGGGTCGTGTAGCCAAAATTCTCAATCAATTTTAATTTACCGCTACGCTTCATACTGCAACCTATAGCATTACTTATCAACGTCGGAAGTAGTCTTGAGGATTTGTGTTTTGACACCGCGTGCCGCTCCCATTCAAGCGGGGTTGTAGAAAAGGCTGTGGAAAAGCCGGACGAGGCATGCCTGGGGTGTGTTCGCTGTTCCTTGCTTTGCTTCGAAGATCGTCAGCACGCTAAATAATATGCTAGAGACACACTAAGGTTGTCATATGCAAGTTATTCTTTCGGGACGCAGTGCGCAGTAGCTGGCTGTATTAAGAACAAAAAAATCAGACTCCTTAAGAATGGTACTTGTGAAATTAACAGCGGCTGTGCGAGTGTGGTGCGCCTTCATTTTACACTTCTCCAGCAGCACCTGAATCCCGCCAACAGAGAGTCATGGCTCTAAAAAAAGGTGGGGGGGGAGGGTCTTCTAACTCAGCTAGCAAGTGGACTCGGGTAGCTTATGTCGGGTCACCCCCCTGTAAAGCATGAGCTATTGTAGCCGCACTGCCAGCTAAACCCATATCTCACTTCCTTAGGCACATCAATGTCTTTGTGCCTCGATTGATTCCTTACGCAGGATGCACCGGGCAGCGCTGCTTCGAGTTGAAGAACCGCCTAAACACGATGAAGGCGGGCTTTCACCGTTGACTGTGCGTTGAACGCAAGAAACCGAGAAAATCACCCGACGGTACTTCTCTTGTCTAATATACGCCAGCGGAATTGAAAAAAGGCAGAAATATAGTGCCTTCTAGGACAGCTTCACGGGCTGCAAATGTGTGTACCTACCTTTTAAAAAAGCTTACAGCCTGCCAGGTGCTACAAAAAGACCTTAGGGGGGGGGGGGGGAGAGGGAGCGTCGCCGTTTACATTGCTTACGTACACTGACCTGCGGCGGCAGAATACTTAACTGGTACTGGATGGTGAGTAAGACCACGGGTGCAAAACATATAAACGTAGACAACACAAGCGCTGAATACTGTTTGTGGAAAAAAGAAAGGATCGAAGAGAAAAGAAGAA
>WOVY01003419.1:0-244463 GCA_013436015.1 Rhipicephalus annulatus
ATATATATATATAATATGTGTGTGTGTGTGTGTGTGTGTGTGTGTGTGTGTGTGTGTGTGTGTGTGTGTGGTGTGTGGTGTGTGTGTGTGTGGTGTGTGTGTGTGTGTGTGTGTGTGTGTGTGTGTGAGCCCTCCGGAGCGCTCACAAGCACCCAACCGAATACGCCATGTGCTTTGTGCGGGCGCTATGCCGTGCTGTTGCGTCTATGACTGCAACAACCGCAGTGCAAAAGGTTACACACTTTTTATGGTGCCCCAAGGTAAACGCAAAGTTTTGCACAAGCAGCAGTGGCTCCACAACATCGGCCGAAAAAAACTTCGTTCCAACAAAGAACAGTGTTCTTTGCGAGGTAAGGCGCCTTTCTTATTGCTTGTATAAAAGCATCGCCTAATGCTGCATCTGAAATATTGTTTCGGCCTGCTCAACATAAGTGTTCTTTAGGGGCGAAGCTCCTTACGCCGTGGGTCGTATGTCCCGTGTCGTCATAGTAGCCATTTGCATTGCATTGCATGTCAATAAAAACGGGGTCACAGCATATCTACGGAGTGAATGATGAGTGGGACGAAGCGTGCATCAGTCCGTTCGTGCTTCCCTTCGTCCGTCCATCCATCTGTATGTGAATCTTTCGTCCGTGCGTCCGTTCATCCGCACGCTTTGCCCCACTCATCATTCACCTCGGGGATATGCTGTGATTTTTTATTGGCTATTTGTACGGTGTTTTAAACTGGAGTTGCCATCAATATACTGAATTCCTTTGTTAGAAAGAACAAAGGTCATCATTTTAACATTTTTATACAAAATTATGGCAGGGAAAGTTGCCTTAAATGTACCTTGTTGCGTTCAGCCAGCCACTGTTAGAAATATCCGCCGAAAACATGATCGATCCTCTGCACCCATATTCGCACGAAATATTGCTTACAAATAAAGTTATTTTCCCAGAACAGTCAATGACTGGAATTCACTGCCTCATGAGATTTTTTCGGCTGATAATTTTGCTATATCACTGGAACTTGGTGATCTACTTGGTGATTAGTGTGTTCAAATGTGTTGTAATATTTGTTGCTGTTTCACAGACATGTGACCTCTGTTAGCGTATAGATACGTTTATTTATTTTTTTGCTGGTACGAGTCACTTGATGTTTCTTATGCTCCTCCTGCCTGGACCAAAATGCTTGTCTGCAGTATGTTTAAATATATATTTTGTGGATATGTAAAGCTGAATAAATAAATAAATAAAAATATATAAAAGTATTCAGCTCATACTTCGTCACCTCACTCGCATTTCGGCTATCACCGAAAATGCACAACTGCAGTTTGCTTTCGCTGCGAACCATTACGTGGGATGACACAGCTTCTCGGTCGCGCGTTTTGTGGCTGTTATTAGGATTCGTTTACGAGAACGCTTGCTGGAGAAAACAAATGAATAAATGAAGATGACACTAATGGGCGCTCGTTTCCGTAAGGGCACTCATTTTGTTTTCTCTATATTTTTTTGGGGGGGGGGGTATTAACACACAAAAATCCTGAAATAGATGCGGTTCGTCGAAAGAAGGAAAGAAACACAGAGGCGCCACAACAAAAAAAAAGCTGCAGCACAATGATAGCAAAAGTGAGCCATTTTCTAGGAGACTGTGGCCGCCATAATTTTGGTCAGGCCTGCATGTTTTCCATTCACCAATAAGAAACTATATCATCTTTTATACCAGTGTCACATGTCTACTTCTGAGCAGGATCAGTCAATCAGGATAAGCTTTTTTCGTTGCTACCGACGCAGTGATTCTGATGACCTTCCTGGTGCAGAGTTTCTCCTTTCACAGGTAACCCGATCGCTAGTTTCTCTAACAACGTCAAAACACAGTTTTAATTATCACTTTCTTATGTTTCTGTCATTGTGGTAGATGAGTCAGTGTTGGTGACACTTAATCGTATTGACATTGTTCAAAGGCCTGCTTAAGGTTGTAGACCACTGCGCAAAGCTACTTTCACGCCGAGTAAGTGAACACATCACTAAATGATCCACCACACACGAAGTCATTGCAATATGTGACGCCTTAAGTACCTGTGTCGTATACTGGCGCACAGGCGCGAAAAAAAAAATCCGAACACAGACGCACATGCCACAAGCTGAACTATATTAGATGCAAGCGTACAGCATGTTGTTATGCGGCCGTAAAACGTCCACATCGTAGAACTCCCTATAAAAACTTTTATTTATTTGCATGCCCCATTTATACGACCTTTGGAAGAAGCTAATCTTTTAATAAACGGTTGCCTCAGTGTTAGTTTATTATCACTTTTTAGTACAAAAATTCAGCTCTACTGTGGCACGCAAGATGCTGCGAATAACCCGCCTCTATTAAATTCTGCGGCGCGCCCGCGGGAGCGTCGGCGAAAGATGGCGCCAAGCGGGCGAAGAGAATCGAAGAAGAAACGCGCCCCTTGGAAGAGAGTGTCGTTACTTTCCCAAGATCAAGGGGCTTTAACGTCACCAGAACGCGCAGCGGCACCCGCTCTTATCTCCTACGCGTACTGTGCCCGGCTTAGAAGGGGAGCGAGGCTCCCTCGCGCGCCCTTATCTTGCGGTGGCAAGGAGGGGAAGATCGTACGCCTTGGCTGACCTCGGGCTTTACGTGGAACTATTCTGCTGTAGTTACGGGGCGCAGAAAGATCACTGCAATCAGTGCAGTCTCCGTTCGGGAAAAGCGCGCGCTTTTCAGACTCGGCGAAGTAACGAATGAGACGCTTATTCACGTGCAATCGTACCTGCGAGTACGTTTCGTGCGTAATTTGTGCGCGAAAAACGCGGGGCACCTTTCGATCTGTTTTCCATTCTGCGCGTGACCTTTCAAATTGTTGCTATCACGTTCAATGCTTCGCCTTTGCGGCAAAGCTGTGACTTTTTAGGGGCGAAGCTCCTTGTGGCGTGGCTTGTGCGTCCCTCATAGTACGTAACCACCAGTGGCACATACCTGAAATAGGTATAACATTTGACCTCCAAGGTGGTGCCGGTGAGAGATTTCTTCTGTGCGTTGTTTAACAATAAAAATAGTGTTCAACGTACATGCCAATGGCTGCTAATGGGGAATGAGCGACAGGAGCATTCGGCTTTTAGTCAACGCGCACGCTGCGATCCCCATTAGCAGCCATTGGCATGCACATTGAGCACTATCGGACAAGAAAGGGTTGCTACATTATACTCGCTGGGTGTAACCTCCTTAGTTTTAGAAATGTTTAGCGAGCGTTGAGCCGCAGGGCCATGAATACAATGAACTAGTACATACCATGAATGAATTCAAGGTGGTTAAGGGGGGTAAGCAGATACGAAGCGCAAGCCCTAAGAAATTAAAAGCTGAATCCTCCTGTCTCTCATTTCACATTAGCAGCCACTGGCATGTACATTGAGCACTATCTGACAGGAAAAGGTTGCTACGTTATACTCGCTGGGCGTAACCTCCTTGGTTTTAGAAAGGTTTAGCGAGCATTGGGCCGCAGTGCCATGAATACAGTGAACTAGTATATACCATGAACTCAAGGTGGTTGAAGGTGGGAAGTAGACCCGAAGCGCAAGCCGTAAGAAAGTGTGCGTGTGCCACCTCTCGTTTAGTCCTTGGAATGTCCACTGAATGGCGGTGCTTCTATATGGGGAATATATGATAAAAAGATGCGAGATGGTGGGACTTGGAGTGTTGAATAGATGGACGAACGGACACACAGACAGGTGCATGGATGAACGCATGAACGGACGCAGGGGCGGATGCATGAACGAACGCAGGGACGGGCGCACGAACAGACGCATGGACGGTCACACAGACGGACGCATGGACGGACGAATGCTTCGCCCCACTCTCCATCATTCACTCCGTGGATATGCTGCCATTTTTTTTTGTATATCCTATATACAGTGAAGCTTGCACCACCAATGCACTCAGTAAGAAAAGACAGTCGCATTGTCCCTTCGAGTGCTATCGCGCCAGCTAATGAAAAGGTAAGCTGTAGCAGCCGCAGATGAACGTTGTTATTTAGTGTAAAACTTATTCGGAGACGCGCTAAACGATGGGCTAAGAAAAGACGGGGGTTCTCACTAACAATCACATTTTTACATTTAAGAACATACATACTTAGGGGTACTGCGCGCAAAGTTAACATCCGGTCACTACAACGTCGAGTGACTATCGAGGCCTGATCACACGTATGCATTACACGTGGCATTAAACAGAGCTGTCATGGGCCAACGTTACACTCGTTAGACGGCTGGCGCGAATGCTTTCAGCGCGCTGCCTGCGGAGCAAAAGCTCTCGTCGCGAAAGGGCGTCTGCTACGCAGAAGGCAGGTAACGCCACGTTCGAAAAGAGAGTGCGATGGAGAGGAGAACAAGGAGAAACAAGAGCGGAGGAGGAGAGTGTCGCTGCTTTCAAAGTCACGATGCGGTGACGCGCGTTAATGCGTTCATTTCGCACGCGAACTTTGCCCCACGGTGGGTAGGGGGGACAGACGCTTACGCGTGGGCGAGCTTACCTCGTAGTGGGGAGAATCGTACGTCTTGGGCTTTCACCGGAGAGATTATGTTGTAGTTACCGGACCCACAAAGGTCACTGCACTCGCTGCACAGTCTCCGTTTGCGAAAAGGGCGCGCTTTTCAGACACAGCGAAGTAACAACTGAGACACTTGTTCACGTTCATCTGTACCTGTGAGTACGTTTCGTGCGTCATTTTTGCGTGAGCAACGCGGGGCACGTTTCAATCTGCTTGCCATTGTTCGCATGACATTTCAATTGGTTGCTAGCACATTCGCTGCTTCCCCTTTGCAGGAAAACTGCGACTTTTTTTAGAGCTGCCACGAAAGTACAAGCAATTTAAAAAGCCTCACGTCGCTACATGGTAGCACACATTGTTGCCTCAAATATATTATGACGATGTATATCAAAATCTGCGACAATATTTTATTTGGCAATGCAGTTCAGAAAAAAGTTGGAAGAGATGGTGAACACGGGCAGTTCTAAAATGCTGACTGGTCTCCTTTGTCCAGTTAGAGAAGACAAGTTCGGTTGTTGAAACGTCGACTTCATTGACGCCCCGTGTTCACGAATTTTTCAAGACTATCGTTTTTGTAGCTGATCACTAGAGGCCCCTTAATTCTGCACCTTTGAGTTGGCCAGCATAAAAGCAGCAATGACACGGTGTTTTTTGCAGCTTGAGCATCTGTAATTGCTATTTCAGAAAGCAAAGGTGTGCCACTAATTGCAACCCACAATCACGAGGAGGACTACAAGGAAGGGCACTGTAGTGATTGTGCAGTGGTGGGTTACAACGCTACACCAAGAAACCCAAATTATCAATATATAGTTCTCAGTATTTGTATAGCTGCGAATTATTGTCTGCGCTGTTCATTGTGTCAACTGGCCTATTTCCTTTTCTTTACACTTGAGGGTACAATAGTGTTATATACATTATTTCAAAGAAGAAACAAGTATTATTATTTCAGAGAAGAAACAAGTATTCAGCATAGTTCACACAATATGGGGAAATATTTATTCTTTGAAGAGCACCACATTATCATGATGAAATTTAGATTTTAAGTTTTTTCAGGGCACCTATGAACACGTCAAAATGCTGAAACCTTTCACATTTCCAAAGTACTTAAACAGACACTAAAGGCGAAATACAACTCAGCATGCACTTTTGAATTGCCATGCTAAAAACCTCATATGCTTCTTTCTAGCCAAGTAAATGTTTGAAAGACAACAGCACATTAGTGGTCCGCATACTGTTAGCGCAATTAAAACCATTTGCCTCTCAAGGCCTCGCGACACAAGCACTCGCCACTGCTGTTTTTAGCGGACGCTACACAAGCACAATCCATCATCTGCCACCAGTGAAACTCCCCAGAAACGCACGCAATAGTGCTTCCTGGTACGCTTGTTTTACTGGCCGCTGCTGCTTCATTGTAATGCAATGTTTTCCGCAGTTATATGATACATGGGACATTAGTGTGTAGCATCGGGAAAGTGCATGCGATTTGGCTGTCAGTGCCAGAATATGGACGCTGTTTCTGCGCGTGTATGTGTGATGGCGCTGTTCCGTGAGGTTCTGTTTACGCCGCTGCTGCACCGTGCCGCAGAACTGAGACAGAATTCACAGCCTTCACTTATGCCATCCAGGTCCGACCAACATTCATCCCCTGCATGCAGAAAGCGGCTGATGAGTGCTTTGTTTGGCCTTGAGGTGCGGAAGTGGATGAAAACAGCCATAATAATGCAACTACGCCAGCAGAAGCTGCCTTCGAGACGTGACAGCGAAACAGAAAACAGAACTTTTGAATCACCCGTGCCATTTGCCAAGCCAGTTATGTACAAAATGCTATTTTTATTATAAAAAGTTTGAATACTAATGGTTAATTGTACTCAGGACTCTTAATGTCATCAGGCTCATTACAAAGTGTCCCACTAGTCAACATTTACAGGTTCTATAAACGTTGCCACTGGTGGCAAACATAGTGTCCTTATTTACCTAATTTTTTATTACTGCTATTGATATTGAAGTTTTGAAAATTTTCAAACCTTTTGCTATTACATAAAGTGTTATTTGCCTTTAGTGTCCCTTTAAGGCAGGGACAAGCAACACAAACATTTTTCTTGATAGGTGCTCCTGGAATTGTATAGATGATGCCTGGCACTACAAGACGCTTGAAATATGTACAAAGAAGAATCATGCCTCGCAATGTACACTGGCTGTCATGCAGACAAGTCTCTTGAGAGCACATCACAATATTTGCCAAGCGGGAAGGCATTTAGTAAGGCCTATTCATCAGGCTTGTGCTCCATGTATGATGGTGGTGGCAAGATCTGTGCATCTTTCACTGCCTCCTCGTAACTGGGCGGCATGTCCTCGACAATTGCTGCACTGGTCTGATAAAAGTCGCTGGCATAGGGGACAGCTGGGGAAGTCCCTAGAAGAGATGATGACAATCAATCAATAAAAGCACAAGCAAGCACGCTCATGCAGTATGTATCACTTCTTAGATCAGGTAATAAGTAGCCCGGGCAAGTTAATTATTCATATGAACCATAAAGATACCCACATCAATGACAGG
The DNA here is from genome assembly GCA_013436015.1 of Rhipicephalus annulatus. Taxonomy (NCBI): domain Eukaryota; kingdom Metazoa; phylum Arthropoda; class Arachnida; order Ixodida; family Ixodidae; genus Rhipicephalus; species Rhipicephalus annulatus. The sequence continues at coordinate 7,092 of WOVY01003419.1, forward strand.
AAAAACATTGAGCAGGCAGTGTGACTGAGAGGCACACCAGACCACATTATGCCTATGATGGCACTAATCACTACAACACGATGCTGTGCATAACAGCGATGCTGACGAGCCTAATCTGTCAAATATTGAAGTCTTTGTGAGAGCAGCATTTTGGAAAAGCTGGAAAGTGATAACTTTAGGAAGAAAACACGAACAAGGATGACGCACCCAGCGCAAACCTTAAACTAATCTTATTGTCCCACTGAATTTGATCATATACTTCTACAATATACATTACGCATGCAGACACATGAATGCAAAAAGCACTGCACATTGAATACAACAAGCAGTGGAGATTGTGGCTGTCTCCTTTAATTACTGCACGATTGTTTCCTACTGAGGCAATTTTGAAGTTGCGTGATGTGTGTTACCACTGGCACTAACTGACACGTCTTCATGGCGGCAGCATCTTGCAAGCCGTAACTGTTTCTTGTGTACACGCCTGTGCCGTCCTTTTTTCGTTCATGTGGATGCATGTTTAATGTATAGTGTGTTAGCATATAAACAGATACAATGGCACAATAAATTTACTTGAAAATGTGTGCTGGGTGGCTTCCTTGATGTTAATGTATTTTGTTGTGCAGGGGTTTCCATGTCTGTCAATATCGACTATTCAGTGTAAGCAATGCACTAAAATAGGCCAAAACAAGCTCTTAAAGCTGACCTGCCCAATAGTCCATACTGTTTCCTTTCAAGTGGTGTCGATCTTATTCAGCATAATTTAGACTTACCTGCAATCCATGAACTCATGCACCCCCTAATGGCCAGCCTGAATTGACGACCACCTGGTACAACATTAGGCAAACATGATTTTGATATTGGCCTCGTGGGGCCTTTTTGCTGTTCTATCTACAGAGAGACTGCCAGAGCCAGGAACAGTGTATTCGCTTGTCTGCGATTGCTCCACGCGCTGTGCGGCGCATAAACACCTTTTTTGCTACTTACTGTAAGCAAAAACTATCTAAGATTGGGGATTTTGCCGCTCATGACCTCTGAAAACTCACTTGCATCTAAAGTTACTACTGTACCTCATGTTGGAGTAAAAGGCGGTACATGAATTATGTTGAATTCCAATGGCAAAGTCGGAGCAGCCGATGGACTCTGTGAGGGAGCACTTGACTCTGGTGCAGAGCAACGCCTGCAAATCAGCGACTGGAAAGCAATTTGCACCGCTGGAGCAAGCATGGAAACAAGAAGAAAGCGAAAGTGCATGAGTTGCCCAGAATACCTTGCATGTAGGCTTTCCACTCCTCTATAGTAGTTTCAGTGTCTGTGACACAATCCGGTCAACTGCTCGTAAGAACTGGAGCTTTCTGACTCGGAGTTGTCAGGAAACATGGAAACATGTACAGCAGCAGCCCCACTAAGAGGGCGAACGTGTTGGAGGGAGTGCGTCGCGCCAAGTTCTGCTGCATTCCACCAATCTTAACGGAGCAATTTTTCCTGCTCCTTGCTGTCACTCCCACTTCGAATTCACTTTGACTCTCTCAGTGAAACACTTAACTCCTGCCCTCACTCTTCCATTGGAACACACTTGCTCCAAAAGAAGCACAAAAACTTGCTCAGACTCTGCCAATGAAATTCAACAATAGTTTTATTTCCATCTCTGAGGGACATAGTAAAAGGATGCCAAAATCCAGTTGTACTTCGTGGGGAGTTTTCTAGCACGTGATTGTGAACCACCATTTGAGAGTTCTTTATCACGTGACTGCAAGTTCCAGTTGCTTCGGTCGCTTTCGAATCCACTTTTTCAGACCAAAGGTGTTTTTTTTTTTCACCGATTGGGCGATATTTTCACACCCCATGGCTGATTTTCAGTCAACGCGCCTTCACTGGAACTGAGAGCTACATAAGACGAGAGAGAAAAGCATTCTTTGAATGAATGAAAAGGCCTGCTCTCAGAAAAAGAAAAAGAAAGCCTGGCAAAAGTTGTCACACCGATTTTCGTAAATCATTGGCCTTTGTTGACTGGAGGCCCTTGAGCAGACAGGCAGTGTAAGAAGCTTGCACTGTACGTGTCTAATTGCACTGATTGATCTTCCATGCTTCTTCTGTTACTGAGCAGCCATGCGCTTCTGAGAGCAAAACCTCGCAGATATTTATTCTTTTCAGTGCCGAATCACGAAGAGCTATGAAGAACACTGTCAGAAGTAACAAAATTAGGCTGGTGTCATCGTCTGTGGTTGCTTCCTGGAGAGTGACCGGTTACAACTTCGAAGCGATAAGCAAAAGGCTTCACTACGTTGTCGGCACCGAGCTGCCAGCAGCGAGTGTGGGTGCGTCGCCGGAGCAGGTGAAAGGAACAATTTTGTTTCACAGAATATATCTGTTGGAGCAAAGTGTAGTTCAAAATGTCCGCTCCATGCACCAACCATTGTAAAACAACTAGCCTGAAAGCGAGCATCGATACGAGGCAGGAGGATCCAATGTGCGGCTGCTGGTGAGCACGGGGAAAACCGGCACAGTAACCCGTCGCTTCAATTGGAAGTACATCGCTTCATAAAACGTAGTGAATAGTGGACACATACTTTTCCTTTGTGTCTGAAATGACGATGAAGATCGCACACGAAATTCATTCTGTGATCGCCAGCTGTCTTTCATCACAGCTGTCTTTGAGCACTTCAGCACCTTCAAAACGAGGCAATAAACATAATGAGATTGCATTCCCATTCTATACCCACCTATTAATAGCTGTGCATTCTACCGATTCAAGAGTTATTTTATCAAAGATTGTCTCTCACCACATGCAATCTCATTCATCTTGAAATATTATTAGACTGTATTCCTCACCATGTCCTTACTAACAAGAATATGATATACCAGTTTTTCGGAGCAAAATAACTTTCTTTCACCAAAAATAAGATCACACTATGGCAGATTTATAGCTCACTTCTAAGTATTCATCTTTGGAATCGCATACCTCTTAATACTGTTGTGATTGGCCCCCTTGTCTTGGCACCGCTAGGATATACAGGTCCTGGCTGCCTAGATATACAGGTCCCCTCTGCATTTCTGGAGTGATCGAAATGCACCTGACAATGAGTCGAGTACCAAAGAAAACATCTTCGGTGACATTCTGCGCATTCCAAAGGGCCACACAGTCAACTAGTTATGGCTGTCGGCCTATACCTTTCGACCGAAGATGGATCCTTTCCCTGTTTTAAAATGGCGATAACAATGACTTTTTTCCAAGAACTAGGAATTTCACATGAGAACCATATAGAATTGTATAATGTAAGGAGCGTTTTTTTTTTTGTTTCAGAAGGTAGCAGGCTCAACAATTCATAGACGACACAATCAGAGCCTGGAGCAAAATTACTGCAGCAGTTTAGCGATGTCTGTAGTTCAGCCAAGCTAAAGGGTTGGTTGTATGCCTCACGTTTTGTACACTTGAGTCATATTTTCTGTGTTTCTATTATCTTTTTATACTGTTGAAAAGCCACGAAGCAGTGCGACGAGCTGGAAATGTGTTCAAAGTGCTTCCTCAGGAAGTTCGCCTGGTCTTCCAGGGTGTCGCCTTTGGTATTCACTAAAGGGAGTGAATACGCCTTTCTTACTTCATTGAACCTATTCCAGACCTTGCATTCGTCTGTATATAAGTTTATACTGGACAGAAACTTTTGCCAGCTCTCTTTTCGAGCCTGTCGGTGTGTCTTCCTGCCCTGGGATTTCTTGTGTTTAAAACTGACCGAATACTCCGTGGTTGCGAGAGTCACAGAACACCCACCACGCTTTGTTCCGCATTTTTCCCGCATTCCTGCATTCATCGTTCCACCATGGAACATGCCGTTTGCAACCTGCATTGCTCGTTTGGGAATACATTCTGAGGCAGCATAAATTATAAGTGCTGTGAAATATTTTAGAGCATCATCTAAGGCCAAGCCAGACATCACAGCCCATGTCACGTGTGTAAGAACTCAGTAATGTTCCCAATTGGCTGAGTCGAGTTTCCACCGAGAAACTTGTGGAGGAATGTCATTTTGTTTCAGCGTATTTAGCAGTATGGAAAAACGGTCACTCCCATATGGGTTTTTAAAACGCTCCATTTAAATTAAGGTAAAAGTGTCGGCGATGAAATACCAAGATTTATAGCAGAATATAATTTGTTTGTGGGGTTAAAATATGAGGGCTCCTTCGTGTTGTGGAGGCATATGCCAGAGAAAAAAAAAATTGTTCAATAACGCGACCTCGCGCATCGCAGTGGGAGTCATCACACAAATTGCTATGCGTGTTGAAGTCTCCCAGGAGGAGATATGGTTCAGGAAGTTCATCAATGAGTGACTGTAATTCGTGTTTCTTCAGTTGATGGTGTGGAGATATGTAAATACCGCAAATTGTGACAAGTTTGTTGAAGATAACAGCTCGGACAGCTACTGCCTCAAGGGGTGTCTGCAGTGGTAAATGTGTACAGGCTATTCCTTGATCAACTATAATGGCAACAGTGCCGGATGACGCGACAGCATCATCCCCGTTTTTTAGAAAAATAATGTAACTGGGTAAAAACTTGGTGTGCTTGGATTTTAACTGTGTTTCTTGTACACACAGCACTTTTGTGTAGAAGTTCCTAAATATCTTCAAAATTTCTGAGCAGTCCTCTGATGTTCCACTGTAATATTTGTGTCATATTAAAGTTGTGTGATGCTGTGTGTACAAAAAGTGTTGTCTTAGGTTACAGGTGTTTGAAGTCCTTGTAATAAGTTTTTTTTTTTCTGCTCCAAAGAGCTGCCCCTTTCTTTCGGGGTCTGAGGTGCCGGAGGACTGTGGCTCGTATCTATCACCTCTTCTGAGATGGCGGATGGTGCCTGCTTAGCAAGCACGTTCACGGCGGTTTCGGACCTAACTGCACTTGTGCGGGGTCCGGCAGACTCGGTAGTCTGCTGGCCCTTTTGAGCAGGAGGCAGAACAGTACAGACTGCTCCAGCTGGAGTCGCTGCTGGCGCAACCGCGGTCACACTTGGTGTAAATCTCGCGGGTGACGAAAACGTAACACGGTGGCCCGGCGCACCATGTCAGCAAAGGAAGGATCAGAATGGTTTTGTGCAAAAAACTGCTGCCGTGCCTCTTAGAATGATAGGTTGAATGTGACCTTGAGTTCTAATATTTGAATATTTGTTTTCTTTTCTACATGCGGAGCATGATTGGGAGTAGGCAAAGTGATCTCTTTCACAGTTAGCGCAACAGGTTTCTGAAGCACACAAGTCGGAGGCATGTTCACAGGATGCGTACTTCACACACCTAGAGCGCCCTCTGCACATTTGGGATCAGTGTCCAAAGCGATGGCACTTTAAACATCGGCAATGATTCGGTACATAAGGTCTGACTTAAAGCTTACAGTAACTGGTTTCAATGAAGTCAGGGAAATTGCTTGTTACGAAAGTAATTATGATGTGCTTTGTTGGGCTCTGTTTGTCATCTCACCTTATCTTTAGTCTTTATACTTTCACTACATTCTGTTCCTGCAATCCTTCCAGCAATTCATTTTCAGTTGGTGCAAGGAAGCCATCATCAGATATGACACCACACACTGTGTTCATCGACCTATACTGATACTGGGATGTGACCAAATGCTACGAGTTTTGAGAGCTTGTCGTACTGGCTCTTGTCGCGAACTTCTAGAAGGAGATCGCCACTACCCATCATTGTGACTTTCATCATCATCATCAGCCTGACTAAGTCCACTACAGGACAAAGGCCTCTCCCATGTTCTGCCAGTTAACTTGGACCTGTGCTTGCTGCTGCTAATTTATATCCGCAAACTTCTTAAACTGATCTGCCCACCTAACCTTCTGTCTCCCCCCCAACCCTCTTGCCTTCTCTGGGAATCCGGTTAGTTACCCTTTATGACCAGCGATTGGCCTGTCTACGCACTACATGCCCGGCCCATGTCCATTCCCTTTTCTTGATTTCAACCATTATATCCTTAACCCTCGTTTGTTCCCTAATCCACTCTGCTCTCTCCTTGTCTCTTAATGTTACTCCTACCATTTTTCTTTCCATTGCTCGCTGCATCACCCTCAATTTAAGCTGAACTTTCTTTGTAAGTCTCCAGGTTTCTGCTCCATAGCTAAGTACCGGCAGGATACAGCTGTTATACACCTTCCTCTTGAGGGATAGTGGCAATCTGCCACTCACAATATGAGAGTGCTTGCCAAATGTGCTCCACCCCATTCTAGTTACTTCAATCTCATGGTTCGGCTCCGCGGTTATTACCTGCCCTAAGTAGACATAGTCTTTTACAACTTTAAGTGGACTATAGTTACTTCAATCTCATGGTTCGGCTCCGCGGTTATTACCTGCCCTAAGTAGACATAGTCTTTTACAACTTCAAGTGGACTATTACTTATCTCAAAGTGCTGCTCTATTCCGAGGTTGTTGTACATCACTTTCGTTTTCTGCAGATTAATTTTAAGACCCACCTTTCTGCTCTCTGTCTAACTCCGTAATCATGAGTTGCAATTCGTCCCCTGAGTTACTCAGCAATGCAATGTCATCGGCGAAGCACAGGTTACTAAGGTACTCTGCATAAACTCTTATCCCTAACTGTTCCCATTCTAGGCCTCTGAAAACCTCCTGTAAGCATGCGGTAAATATCATTGGGGAGATTGTATCCCCCTGCCTTACACCCTTCTTGATTGGTATTCTGTTGCTTTCTTCATGAAGCACTATGATAGCAGCTGATCCCCTGTAGATTTCCTCCAGGATGTTTATATATGCTTCATTGACGCCCTGATTCCACAGTGTCTGCATGACAGCTGATATTTCTACAGAATCAAACGCCTTCTCGTAATATATGAAGGCTATGTATAGTGGTTGGTTATATTCTGAGCATTTCTCTATTACCTGATTGATAGTATGAATGTGGTTGATTGTTGAGTAGCCTGTTTGAAATCCTACTTGTTCCTTTGGTTGATTGAATTATAATGTTTTCTTAACTCTGTAAGTAAATACTTTTGTAAATAGCTTGCATACTACGGAGAGCAAGCTGATCGGCCTGTGATTCTTCAAGTCCTCGTCATCTCCTTTCTTATGTATTAAGATGATGTTAGCATTCTTCCAAGACTGGTACTCTTCCCGTCAGGAGACACCTCGTAAACAGGGTGGCTAGTTTTTCTAACACAATCTGTCCTCCATCTTTCAGCAGATCTGATGTTACCTGATCCTCACCAGCAGCTTTGCCTCTATGTATGCTCTTCAAGGCTTTTCTGATTCTTCTACCATTACTGGTAGGGTGTCATCTGGGTTACTGCTAGTTCTTATAGTATTAAAGTCGTGGTTGTCCCAGCTACTGTACAGATCTCTGTAAAACTCCTCCGCTATTTTAACTATCCTATCTATATTGGTAGTTACTTTGCCTTCCTTGTCCCTTAGTGCGTACATCTGGTTTTTGCCTATCCTAAGTTTTCTCTTCACTGCTTTGACACTTCCTCCGTTTTTCAGAGCGTGTTCAATTCTCTCCATGTTATACCTTCTTACATCGGATACCTTACGCTTATTAATCAACTTGAAAAGCTCTAGCACTTCTGTTTTGTCTGTTGTACTTGAGACTTTCATGCTTTGACGCTTCTTAATGAGATTCTTCATTTCCTGGAAAAGCTTGCCAGTGTCCTGTCTAACTTGCCCTGTCTCCAACTTCCACTGCACACTCCGTAATAATACTCGTCAGATTATCATTCATTGTATCTATGCTAAGGTTGGTTTTCTCAATAAGAGCCGAGTATCTATTCTAAAGCGAGACTCTGAGTTCCTGTACCTTCCCTCTCAGCGCTAGCTCATTGATTGGCATCTTGCATATCAGTTTCTGTCGTTCTTTCTTCAAGTCTAGGTGAATTGGAAACCGTACCATTCTATGGTCACTGCATCGTACCTTGCCAACCACTTCCACATCTTGCACGATGCCTGGGTGTGCACTCAGTATAAAATCTATTTCGTTCTTGTTTTCACCATTAGGACTCCTCCATGTCCACTTACGGTTTCCTCGTTTTCGTTAAAACGTATTCAACATCCGTAAATTATTGCGTTCTGCGAATTCTACTAGTAGCTCTCCTCTGGCATTTCTAGTAACGATGACATAATCTACTACTGCCTGGTCTCCAGCCTGCTTTTTCTCTACCTTTGCATTAACGTCTCCGATCAGTATAGTATACTGTGTTTTTACCTTACTCATTGCCGATTCCACGTCTACATAGAAGCTTTCAACTGAAGCGTCATCATGGCTGGATGTAGGTGCGTAAGCCTGTATCATCGTCATCTTGTATCTCTTATTGAGTTTAATTACGATACCTACCACCCTTTCATTAATGCTGTAGTATTCCTCTATGTTGCCAGCTATGTTTCTGTGAATTAGGAACCCGACTCCCAGTTCTGTTCTGTCAGCCAAGCCCCGATAGCAAAGGACGTGCCCATTCTGTAGCACCGCATAGGCCTCATTTGTCCTCCTAACCTCACTAAACCCCATTATATCCCATTTAACACCCTCTAGCTCCTCGAATAGTATAGCTAGACTTACCTCACTAGATAAGGTTCTAGCGTTAAACGTTGCCAAGTTCAGGTTCCAATGGCGGCCTGTCCGGATCCAGAGATTCTTAGCACCCTCTGCTGCGTTGCAGATCTGACCGCAACTGTGGTCAGTTGCTTCGCAGCTGCTGGGGACTGAGGGCTGTGAGTTAATTGACGTTTGCATGTGGGAGATAGTGGCCAGATACTGCACCAGGGTGGTCAATCCTTCTCTGGTGAGAGCCCCCCCCTCCCCCCCTCCCTCCCCCCTGTTAGCTCGGGTCCGTGGTGTCGCTACACACCAAAGGCTTGCTTAGCAGATGCCCCTGCGGTCCATTGTTACTTTAGCCAGGGCCAATTTGATCTGTGAGAGTTTTCGAGACAATTAATGATGAAACGGATCAGACTGGTTTCTGTTCATTGTGACTGTGAATTACATGGTACTTGGGGAAGGTCTGTTTGGGCTGTGCAAAAAAGAAGTTGTCATCGGTGCGCCACCTTTTCAAGCAGCGATGAGGGAGTGCGGGAAAGGATTTTCTATAGAGAGCATTAAAATTCGGCAGCAATGGTGGCCACCCACCACCGAGCTTAACAAGGGGACGCTACAAGGTTGAACAAAAAAACACTTGGAGACGCTAGCCATGCATCGCCTCTATAACCAAATATAACTGCCCTAGGCAGAGCAACTACACAAGGTTAACCCTAGCTGCCAAGAAAACAGGAAGTAAATTAAAAGAGTAAAAGACAGGAAAAAGTAAAAGAAAGAGAATGGCAAAGATGTAGGGAGAGAGAGATACGAAAAGTCGACTGCCGATTTCCCCTGGGTAGGTTAGCCCTGGCGTGCCGTCTACGTGCAACTCAGGTCAAAGGGGTGGGTGACCTCTGCCAGGGGGCATTAAAGGTCCCATCACCCGGCATCGGCTCAACCCCTATGATCCCCTTCTTCCTGGACACGGCTCAGTCACACACGGCTAGGCGTGGGAGGGAGTCGAACTCTCCCCCCCCCCCCCCCCGTTAGCTCAGGTCCGTGATGTCGCTACGCACCAAACGTCTGCTTGTGCAGATGCCTCTGCGGGGTTATTCTTACGGTAATCACACAACATATGAAGCATAGATTTGTAGTATTCTTTCTTTTCTTTTTGTTCAGTACATGCATTAGAATGAAATAGTTTTCTATGTTGCTTTTTGTGTTTACAATGATTGTATGATACAATCACATCAAACAATTTATTATGTCACTTATTGTATTAACTAAATCCTCTTCAAACAGCCAACCTGCTTAGACGTAGGGGTCTGCACTATGTAATAAATAAACTAATAAGTAAATAACTCTAGTTTTAAGCTCTGAAACATTTCTGTTAAAGGATAGGACATGCACTTTCCAGCCATTATTTGTGTAGCGTGAGCATATACTGGGGCCCTTGTCACTTTATAAGCACCTGATTTTAACCTTTGCCATTGTTCTTTTGATTAATGTTTGTGCATAGCTAGGTTTCTCTTGCTACTCTTATATAAGCTTGTTTGTGGGGAACTGATACCGGCGCCAAAATTGCTCTTTTCTCTTCATTTTGCTTCATACTACTCAGTTCTGCAGCAATGTGTTATCGAATTGGGATACATTATGGGAACAGCACTTTTGCAACTGATTTCTCATTTGCTTTTTAGCATTAAGTGTCGGTGAAAAAACAGCTGTGCATGAATATTTCTTGCGATAAATCTCTGTAGCCAGCATAGGCCGGCGAACTTCCATGAGTCGACTCACTCGAACTCAGATCGAGCCGTGAGCCTGAGTGAGTCCGGGCAACAAATATTTTCGCGGGTCTGAGTTTGAGTGAATCTAGTTGAAGAAAATTTTGGTGAGTGTGAGTCCGAGTCAGTTCAAAGCGTAATGTATATTCCTTGAGTGAGTCTGAGTGAGTTTAATTTTGCTTTGCCAACCTAACGTAGCCAGTGAGCGTAAATATAGGGTCATTCTATATTGCTACTCGAGTGATATCACTTTTGTACATGTCTATACCAGCTTACTACAGTATGTACAAATCCATACGCTAGCGTCGCCACACCTGCCATGCGACTCACAGCCTATAGAGTGGCAGCGCTGCATTCACATACTCGGAGAACTACTGGCAGGCTCACTCACTTTAGCGACTGCTCTGCTTGGTTAACTACAAACATTTGAGCTCTTCAATGATGATGATGACAATCGGCACTCCTGGCGAATGCATTGGTGCTAGATTGCCAAACTGAAGCCCGCTTTGGGACGAATACGCGAGGACTTCTGAGAGATTTCTTCCTTGGTAGTACAATCGTATGAAGTGGTCGAAATTCAGAAGTCTCCCGGTCAAATCGGAAGACCTGGCTGGTATGCAAATGTACTTGCAGTGAAACTTTCTAGGGGCCAACGTCATGAGCACAGTCGTTTGTTGCCTTACGACAGGGTTGGGGCATGCACTAATAACTGGAAGCAAGCTTTGAGAAGACGATGCCCAATTAAACTATCGTGTTCTACTCTCAAAGGCGAAGCTAAAGTATCCTCCAAGTTCTATTATTTATTTGCCTTCATCTCGAGAATACTTGTCCACTGACAATGCTAACTTTCCACTCACAACCAAGACGCCGACATCAAAACTTCTGTGAAAGGGGCTATCTACACTATCGCATTAGTAGTCATGTTTTATTTGTAATGTTAGTACATTATCTGCATTATAAAAAACATGTTTTTTATCTCTATCAGTCCAAAAAGTGTTGTTTGCAAAAGCAAATATTACTATTTAAATTCAAAAAATATTTCAAGTATATGTTTGATTTCAGTTTTTATTATGTGTATTCACTTGGAAGTTGCAATTTTGCTATATGCACACCCCTACCTGTCCACTGTGCACTTAAAGAAGAGGGGCCATTTCTTGGACATCTTTCTGCCATGCAAAAATAATCACCATTTTTCTTGCCTGTGTTTTCTTCCTTCATAACTCATGCTTGGCACTTTACTATTAGAAATTCCATGTCATGCTCATAACATGCAAGCTAAAAAAAAAGGAAACCACGCCAGTTAGAAGACAATAGTGGTTGTGGCATAGAAAGATGCCCATAATACACGTTTGTTTTTTAGTGGGTTGTCAATTCTAATCATGACATTCCCTTTTCTAAACTACAGGACCATATGCACAGTCACCTACATAATAGACACCGACAGGTTTGCATTTGAGGAGTAATATATGACATAAAAACAATTTACACTACTGCTCCACAACGGATCCATACTCGGGCTCGTGTTATTTTTGACATATATTAATAATTTCCCAAACTGCCTCACTTTGTACGCAAACCGTGCCACTGTTCACACTTCCAATAACAATATAAATGTAGGAACAGACACACTAAACAAAAGACTAAATATTAACTGTCGGTGCAAAGAAATAAGCTGCACATAAAACTAAATTTACGTTTTTTTTAGTTCACACTATAAACCTTGATCTGATGTTCTCTCAGTGCACTCATGCCTATTCAAACAGCTACTAGCAGATTATTTACACATGAAATCACGTTAACAATCCACTTTTATTGCTGTATTTTTGTACTCTGTATTTTTGCATATTTGTTCTACTGTGTTTCTTTGCCTTTTTTTTGTATCTAGTGATATAGTTTACTGCTGCTTATTACTGCCCCCCCATGTTGTGAAATAAATGATGCTAATAATGCAACTTCTACATTAGACAAAAAATGTTGCATTCCAGCATTTACATTGCACTGACCATTGCAGGTTGCAACATGGAAGGGGACCAAGTCTGCATACGGTTGAAGATTGAGCACCACTGACTCCTGAGGCTCCTGGGCATCACCCGTCCGGAATGGTACTGAGCGGTGCTTAATTCTAAACAAAGAGACAAAGCAGCAGTTGTGGCCACAGCATGTGCTTGAAGCAGTACCATTCAAACTACCGCAAGAACAGCCAAACCTAATCAGTTCACTAAACACTGCACAGACTATGCGGAAAGGATGAAACGGCAAAGTTTAAAGACTACGAACTCTGATGCAACCTTCTATTCTTCGCAGGCATGAGTGTTATTAGAATTTTGTCTTGGGTTCCCAGGGAGAGAGAGCCCCTTTTACACCTGACCCCCTGCCCAAGACCATGTTCAGAGGCAACAAATATTCAATGTGGCTGCACTGCATTCTTTCAGTACTTAGGCAAAAGCCCTACCACCGACCATTTCGATAAAATATATTACTGATGAGCAGAGACCGGATTTTAGGCAAATGCCTATTTTGTTTTTTGTGTTTCCATCGTGTCGCTTTGACATAAGAGTCTGAATAAGAGGCTAAGAAGGGCTTTAACAATTGTGTTTTTATAGTGCCTATAAATGCCTGTTTTTGGCGTTCACACTTAAAGGGGCCCTGTGACACTTTTGTCAAGTAGCTACGGAATAGATTCACTAAAGGAGCCTATTACCTCACAAATTCACCACCGCAAAAATTTTTCGTATCTATCTGGTACGAGTGGAGTTGCCAAGATTTGTTGCACTCTACGATTACATTCTCTCTTCTATCACCTGGATGAAAGCTCTGGAAGCTACACAGGGAGGGGATGCAGGGGAAAGAGAAAATACATCATGTGCACTTTGTGAGCTTGAGCACTTTTTCTCTTTTTTTTCTTTTGAATACGCGGTTTTTCAGTGCATTTATGCACGCACACGTGGGCAATTTGTGGCCTCTCACAGCGACCCCTGTAATGACTGAGTGCGCAATGCTCAAATCAGCCAATGGCCGATTGAACAGCTGTGATGAGTGATTTTTGCATTTCTTTTTGTCATTTGTCAACAGAAGAGAAAGAAATTTTTAGCTGAATTTGAGAATTTATTATGAATTCTAAGCCGCCTGTTGCACTATAATATTTAGCTCACCTGTTTTCGGGAGCCTCTACACCGATCAGCAGTGTTTTTTGACCATGCTCAAAAAGTGTTGCAGGGCCCCTTTATATCCCTGTAAATGCCTATTTTCAAAATACATACCTATATGCACACTACTTACGCTTAATTTTCGTTTTCGAGTGTGCTTCAGCACCGTTATTCATGTCATAGAGCAAGATTGACCTTTTCGGACTCTATGAAGTTCAACCAAGTTCTCTAGTTCCACCAACTTCTGAAAGACAATCACTAGCAGTTGTGGAATGGGACACAGCAGCGACCATACACGACAGCGCTGACATGATGCGAGCAGTTGGTAGAGGAGGAGGAGAGTAAATGACACTATTTCTGCAGCCCTAAATGGGAGCGCATCTCAGCGTCTGGAAGGAAACGAAGATACAAGATGGAAAAAGGAGAGGAGAGTGGCGTCTATGGCTGAGGACACCTTGAGCAGCTCATAGAGACGGTTGTCCAGTGCCTCGAAAAAATTGTAGTCATCGCAAGCCAGATTACTTCCCGTCGGAAGTATTGTAATGAGCTCTCTAACATGTCGGGTAATCGAGACTGTCCCTGTCTTCGTAGCAAATCAACTCATCGATAGCATAGATCTCTTTTCACTTCCTAAGTAAAGCCACAGAGATGGAAAAATTAAGGCTACAGAAATCTCAGTGATTAGATGCAAAATTCAGCAGCCAGTGCTTTTTTGCAGTAACTATCAATGATTGTTTGCCGAGTGTTGCGTTTGCACGTGTCTCTGGTAAATATTTCAGGCTTCTGCTTGCACAGGCTTGACATGCAAAAATGATGCTGTGCTTCAGCTGCTGCTTGTTTTCGTCTGGTATTGAAGCAGGAATATGCACGATAAAAAGTAGAATCTGGGGCACTGCGAAGAATAATGACTAATTTAGTATTGTATAGTAGTGTCATAATGCAATGCAGCAACATGCATAAACAAGAGAGGGCTGCATGAGGAAGTGGCGCTGACACACCATGCATTGATTCTAAAGCAAAGGAGTCATTCCTCAAGTTTTGAGAAAAACAAGGCTCTTTCAATATTGCAGGCAGACTTAAGTGAGCTAGCCAAACAGAATATGAACATAAACTAAAACTAGTTTAAGTGCTCCTATTTGTAGCAAAATTTCCTGCATAATGAAGCCCTATGCAGGATTTTACTTGACGTACAGATAGCAGGCGATAAATCAAAAGGGTGCAGGAAAATAACAATGGGGCCAGAATTCCACCTCTGTAAGTCTCAAATAAGCAGGGAACCCTGAAATGTAGAAAAGGCAGAAAATTGCCATTCCTAAGTAATTTTAGGATGAACAGACAACTCAGAATTATATAAAAATACAGAGAGAAATTTTCGAAAACTTTTTTTTCTTAAGTTAGTGACGTGCCCTGATGAAAATTAACAAGATGCAATGCATCATAATTCTAATATTTTAGAGGAACCAATTTTCTTCTTAGTGAAGCTTTACAAATGGACATTGGTTTAAATCCAAAGTACCTTATACGAGTCACACTCCTTGAAAAAGCCTATAAAAGATCAATTAAATTTTAATTATTATTCAATAGATATACATTGACTTCATTATTATTTCATGAATAAAATTTCACATTTCACTATTTATATCATAACCTTTATCGATTTTCATTCCATACATAGTTAGTGTTATGAGGAAATTGAAAAATTCAATGTCTGTGCACAGAGACAGCATTAAAATAAGGAATCTAAAAAGCACCATAGCCCATACTAGTGCCACCATAGAGTTTCCTAAAATTAACTAGAGGAGTCTCTGGTGCTGGAATCGTTCAATGACCATGAAAATGATGGGCAGTACACGGAATTGCCTACTCTTCGTACTTAGGAGTGGCGAATCGTACTTGTGGCTTCGTTTATTGCTGTGTTTCAGTTTCGTTTCGAAAGAAAGAACGAACCCTTTTGAACCCCGTGACCCGATTTGAAATGGTAAGCCTGAAATATTAAGATGGCAAAGTGCAAATGCTGAGCATTTGCTGATTTTTGTTTCGTGACAAAATAGCTTCAAGCCCCACAAACACAAACTGAACCTGAAGCACGAAGATTAGACAAATCCGTGTACTACTCATCATTCCCATGCTTGCTGAAGCGCCGTGCGTAGCAGCTCCCATAGCCACTAGTGCCAGAGTTCGCTTTAGTGTATATTTAGGAAACTCTATGAGTGCCACAGCCGCTCGACCTATCCGCTTTGTTGGTGCAGCCTGCCGAGTCATCTCTCAAACGAAAGTTCACTGACAGGCCACGACAAGAGGTGAGAAGCTGCGCATTGGCGAGCTAATTTCCCTTGCACCTCCCTGCACCGCGTCGCGAAAAGGTGTAATTCCACTCATCTTCCCTATTTTGTGACAGTCATATCCAGAGTACGTTCCTCGCCAACTGGGTGGAGTTCTTAGCAGCTTGCTAGAAAACATACTCAGACATTTTTTGGAAACTGTTTTTTTCGCAAAGACCTCTACTTGTGAAATCTTGTGACATTTCACTAAATGATGCATATGTGAGGCTATTTATTATGAGGCTATTTTATTATGAGCAAGCATGATGGGCACGGCAGCATGGCTGGGATGCGTCTCGCTAATCCGTTCATCTATCTCGTGCAGCTTTTTGCGGCACTGTTGACTTCGTCAGTGGTGCGTGCACAATGGATCATGTGCCCGGACACATCCTGCCTCGACCAAGCTAATCGATGGCATCGACTGGCATGAGGTAATCCGTTCATCTATCTCGTGCAGGTGAGGAAAAATTATGGCAAGTGCTTCCGAACCAGCAACCCTTACATAGTTGTGCTGCCATGCCCATGGCTGATTTGTACTGTTTTGTGATTTGGGATCGTTTCTTGTGAAATTATTGCTTCTTGCTGGTGACGTAGAGACTAACCCTGGACCTGATATGATGCAATTTTCCAAACAGCTCCAGCAGATAGCAAACGATGTTAAAAAAATGAAAGAGGTAACATTGGCATCCATTGACAAAAAGTTGGAAAGCCTACCCGCTCTTGAAAATTAGATATCATTGTGCATGAGGGAAATCACATCATTAAGAAATCTCATATCTACACTAGAGATGACAATAGACGATTTAGAAAATCGGTCTAGAGGAAATGACCTCATTATACAAGGTATCTCCGAAGAAAAAAATGAAGACCCGAGTTCGCTTGATACCACTGTTAACGGGAAAATAATAAGTGACATCCTAAAAACAGAACCTGTCGCTATAGAAAGAATTCATAGATTAGGCAAACCAGCTACAAAGAAGGTTAGACCAGTTATACTCAAGCTGCTTGATCACAGAGACAAAAACAGAGTGCTTAAAAACTGCTTCAAATTAAAAGGCTCTAGCTTTGCCATCAGCGAAGACTTCTCAAGTCGAGTTCGTGATGTAAGAAAGAAATTATGAAACTGTGCAAAGAAATTCAAACATGCGGGAGATAAAGTCATAATGAACTACGACAAACTGCGCATAAACGGTGAACTGTTTATTTGGGACCGTGAAAAAGATGACATCGCTCCTGCGGTATCTAGCTATAATGCCGATGATCGGCCAAAAAACAGTCAAGACGATGCACGGACATTGCGCCGGCGCCGCCAAAATACGAATCAGAAATAACGTTTTTAAACATCAATGAGCGTAGCATTTTAAACAAAAAAGACTGCCTGGAAGATCTGCTCATTTCGCTAGAACCAGAATTCGTAGGTATCACTGAATCATGGCTATCCCCTGATGTCCTAGATGTGGAAGTAACTCCTCCAAATTACGCGATTCTACGCAAGGATAGAGAGACACATGGGGGTTGCGTTACTAATTGCGTTACTAGTTGCGTTACTAATAAGCAAAAAATTAAATTTTACGCCACTACCTCATGTTGAAGGAGTAGAGGCAATATTCTGCAAGCTTTTACTCAGGTGCTATTCAGTAATTGTCAGTTGTGTTTATCGAAGTCCCGCTGCTGACACTGACCCCATGCTTTTGTTGTACAAATACATGCATAATCACCCTCGACAGGGCCGAGTAATCCTTCTCGGGGATTTCAATCTACCTGATATCAACTGGTTAACAATGGCGCATCATTCCGCCCATTCAGATGTTATTTTAGATATTATGTTAGACTTCAACTTACGCCAAGCAGTTAATACGCCTACTCGCAATCATGGGTTTGGTGGGAACATACTAGATCTGATTTTCTTGAGCAGTCACTTTCCCTTGGAAGAAATAAAAATAGAGGTAACAGACGGAATATCGGACCACAAGACAGTGATGTGTAGTATACCAGTCAACAACAAAGGCTCCAAACCAGTGCTTAAATCCTTTCCCGACTTTCACAATGCTGACGATACTAGCATTATCGACCACCTTTCCCACGAACTATCATCCTTCACCGAAATTTCCTGCCAGGCTTCAACTAATATTGAAATATTATGGCATACGTTCAAAGATATTGTCTCACATTGCATTCAAAAGTTCGTACCCTTAAAAGCAAAAAAAATAAAGAAACATAACCCATGGATCACGCGTGACGTCATTCATGCAAAACGAAAAGTGAAGCGACTAAGAAAATCACTTAAGAAAAAGTTTACTACGTCAACAAAAAACGACCTTGACGATGCCATCTCTAGGCTAAAAGTAACTTTAAAGGCCACAAGAGAAAATTTCTTTAGTCACAAACTGAATAACTTCATAAAAGCATCACCTACAAAATTCTGGAACTACCTCAAACCCAAGTCATTCGATGAAAAAACAGCTTCCCCCAGCGAAAGCCTAGCTACTGCGAATGCTCTTAATAATTATTTTCAATCAGTCTTCACACGCGATGATAGCAGTACACCTCATATGGAGGCATGTGCTAAGAGACATATAGAACCTATTACAATCACTAAGTCAGGCATCCTTAATCTTCTGCTTAATTTAGATGCCAAGAAAGGCTCTGGGCCTGATAATATTCCCAACACATTTCTGAAGAAGTACGCAGAATGGGTCGCAAAGTATTTATGTTTATTATTTTATTTATTTTTTTTTATTTAAAATACCTTACAGGCCCTTGTTGCAGGGCATTGTGTAAGGGGGGTTACAAAGGGTGAGTGTCGCGACAAAACCGTAAGGAAACATCAAACTTTGAAAGAACTCAACAAAAAATAACACGTTATATGTCACTAAAGAGAAACTGTACAAAAAGTCATTTGAAGTTACACATCGGAACATTTCTGGTGGGAGGAGAACAAATGTCTGCAATACACTTACTAAAAAAGACCTAGCACACACGTAGCCAAAAATATTTTAGAGCAGCGCGCAGAAAGCAATTTGTTCTTGTTTAAGAAATACAGGATAATAAAGGGCGATAAGAGAGTTTTTCTCGTGTGTATAAGAACATAAAGTAGGAAAATGCAGGCGGTCACAAAGTGTAAAAAAAAAAAAAACCGAATGAATATAATTACACTGGAACTATACAGGAGGTGCAACAAATACTTTTAAAAAGGAACCAATCGAAGTGTCTATGACTGAAAGAAAGAGTGAAGTTGTCTGAATTTTTCGGGGTCTGATTGATATACGATGTCATTCGAGAGATCATTCCACAAGCGGATGACGCGAGGAAGAGCCGATGAGTTAAAAGCGTCCGTTGACCCATATAATCGCTAACAACGTTGACGAATTGCTAACAACTGGTAGACTTCCAAAAGAATGGAAGACCGCTCGAATCACTCCTGTACACAAATCCGGAAACAGGCAGGACCCAGCTAATCTCAATAACATGCGCAGCATCTAAAATACTTGAACACGTTATTCTCAAACACATAACATCGTTCCTTGACGCTGAGTCTATCCTAACGCCCTTCCAACATGGCTTTCGCTGTGGATTGTCTACGGTGACACAACTTTTGGAACTTGTTCACGACCTGTCCCTGGGCATCGATTCCAGAAAACAAATTGACCTTATACTACTAGATTTCTCAAAGGCCTTCGACCGAGTGACTCATCAGAAATTAATTTATAAGCTTAAGTTAACGCTAGGTAACGGTCCTATAATTAATTGAATAACTGATTATTTGGCCCCATAATTAATTAGATAACTGATTATTTAAGAGATTGTTTACAGTTTGTTGAAATTGACGGCCATTCGTCTGATACTGCCCAAGTGATATCTGGTGTACCACAGGGTTGTGTTTTGGCTCCGGTTCTTTTTTTAATATTCATCAACGACCTACCCGCTAATATACATGTCAACATCAGACTGTTCGCAGATGACTGCATTATCTATAATATAATCAACACGCATGAAGATCATGTAGCCCTTGACCGCGCTTTACAAACAGTAACGAAATGGTGCTCCGATTGGCAAATGACATTAAATGCAAAAAAATCAACCCTACTCATAATGTCAAGAAAAAGGAATAAATCATTATTCCCGTATAAAATTAATGACACGGAATTAAGTGCCATTACTGAACATAAATACTTGGGATTAACAATAACTGAGGACCTTAGATGGAGTAGTCACATAAGCCACATAACAGCGACCGCGCTTAAACGACTCTTTTTCATTGGACGCTGCCTCCGTTTAGCCCCCATAGATACCGAACTGTTGGCTTATTGCCACGAACTGTTCGCCACCGCTAAACAAGCGCTGCCAGTCTACGCTGCGCGCGCCTTCTATCTTATCTCCCTCTTCCCCTTCCCTTACCTTTCGTTCTTATAAAAACCGAAGCCGGACAATAAACGCTCGCTTTTTGCCCTGGCCACTCTGTTTGTGCATTTCGGGGCGCGGCCCAGCCGCAGGGGCCGGTTATAGCAGTGGCAACGAGTATTTCAACAAAGAATGAGACCCAGCTGCTTCCTGAAGGCGGGCAAGCAGCCACCACATTGACAGCCATGAGTCACTGCCTCCCGGAATTCAACGACGACACAGATAAGTGGCAAGCGTACCTCGTGAAGGTTGAGGCTTATTTTGAAACAAACGAAGTCACTGACGATGCCAGGAAAAGAGCCCTGTTGATAGCCGCACTTGGGTCGCGAACGATTGATGTGCTATGTGGTAGAGTGGCACCGCAGAAGCCAAACGTACTCGGCTACGATGCGGTAGTGAAAGTTCTAAGCGACTATTATGACCCACGACCAAACAAAATTTCAGAAAGCTTCAAGTTTTTCCGCCGAAACCAGCAGGAAGGAGAGTCTGCTCACGCATTCATTGTGGAAATATGGCGCCTAGCGCATAACTGCAACTTCTCGTCCATGCTGGATAGGATGTTAAGGGACCGTATCGTGTGCGGGGTACGTTAAGAAATTTGCAAAAGCAGCTGCTCGCGAAACCTGAGTTGACATTACAAGAAGCAGAGGCACTTGCGTTGGCGGCAGAAAGGGCAGAGTTAGATGCGGAGAACATAAATCGAGAAACGCCCCCGGTAACAGTGTCCGCAATGAAGGAGCAACGCTGGGTGCCGCGAGGCCAGAAGAAAAACGAAGACTGAAAGCCATGCGAGTGCTGCGGAAAGCGTAATCATAAGCGCGCGACCTGTTCAATGCGTGGGAGGCACTGTTACAAATGTGGAAAACAAGGGCACTTGGCACGCATGTGCCAAAGGATCGACAACGCGTTGAATGTAACAGCCCAAGCCACCGACAGTGATAGCAGCGCGTCGCAACTTTGGTCCGTAACATCGAAGAATTCATTGGTGCCACGGATTCAGGAAACGTTCACGTAGAACGGCGTAAAGCTGAAGATGGACATTGATACCGGCTCGCCCGTATGCGTCATTCCTAGAGCAACCTACAAAGCCCACCGTCATCGATGGCCGAAGTTGCAGGAGCCGAAGATAAAGCTGGCGTGCTATTTGGGGAAGCTACCCGTACTCGGAGTACTGTCAATGCGTGTATGCCACAAATCGGTGGAGGTTGATTGCAACCTAATCGTCTTGAACTGCGAAGGTCCTCTCCTGTGCGGTCGTGATTTGCTGCAGAAACTACAAGAGCAGGGCGCAGCATTACTCCACGTAGCTGCGCCACCACTCGGGGCGAGCCCGGAGTCTCCGCCCGCGCCTGCTGTGTTAGACCGCTACTCCGACCTGTGCATGGAGGGCATAGGACTCATGAAAGGCCCACCGGTGCGCCTTCACATCAAGCCTAGAGTGACGCCAAAGTTCTTCAAAACAAGAAAGGTACCCTACGCTCTGTTGGATAAAGTTTCAGATGCATTAGATCGACTCGTGGCGGCTGGCATTATATCACCAGTGACGCACTCGGAATGGGCTACGCCCATTGTTCCAGTCTTAAAGAAAGACGGCACAGTTCGCATTTGCGGTGACTTCAAGATTACTTTGAACTTAGTATGTGAGCTGGAACAATACCTGCTGTCTCTTATCGAGGATATTTTTGCACAATTAGACAGGGGGGAGCGGTTCAGCATTTTGGATTTGTGCGACGCCTACAACCAGATCCCGCTAGACGAAGAGTCTCGCAAATTGGCCGTGATAAACACCCACAAGGGCCTCTTTTGCTTCATTGCTTCGGCACCGGCGATATTTCAAAGGCGGATTGAATCAATCCTACAGGGCTAGCCTGGGGTGCAAGCGTGCCTAGATGACGTGTTGATAGCGGAAGAAGGTGACAGCCAAAACTGCAATCTGATGGCTGTGCTCGAGCGCTTCTGTGAACATGGCATTAAGCTTCGTGCTGATAAGTGCCACGTTAGCGAGCCCTCTGTTACATATCTAGGTCACCGTATTGACGCGAACGGACTGCATCCCATGGAAAAAAACGTGGATGCTATCAGGCTAGCCCCCTCTCCACAGAACCTCTGCGAGCTACGCTCATTTCTGGGCATGGTAACCTTTTATAACAAGTTTATGCCCGACTTGTCTACCATTCTAGCACCGTTGTACAAACTGCTGAAAAAGGGCGCTAAGTGGACGTGGAGCACCAAAGAAAAGAAAGCCTTTGTCCAGGTGAAAAATGCGTTGTGCGCGGCACCCATACTCACTCATTTTGACCCGAACCGTGAGTTTTTCTTGGAGTGTGATGCGTCCCCATACGGAGTTGGTGCTGCACTTTTTCATCACACCGAAGGCGAGAAGCGACCCGTAGGCTTCGATCGAGAACGCTGACAACTGCCGAAAGAAAGTACTCTCAGATCGAGCGCGAGGCATTAGCCTTGATATTTGGTGTTACTAGGTTTAGGGACTACCTGTTGGGGCGAGAGTTCACTCTGGTTACGGATCACCAGCCGTTGCTGGGCCTGTTAAGGCACGACCATCAGACCCCCGTCATGGCGGCAGCCAGAATACAAAGATGGGCGCTACTACTTGGTGCATACAAGTATAAACTGCAGTACAAGCCAGGAAAATTTATGCTCAACGTGGATGCATTAAGCCGGTTACCCCAATCTCTTGAACAGGAGCTGCAGGACGACGAGGATGCGGCCGAGTACGTCCTCGTCGTGGACCAGTGGGACGAGCCGGCGGTGCCCATGAAAGAGCTTCAAGCCCTCACGCAGTCAGACGGCGTACTGTCAAGTGTGTGCAGATACGTCATCCATGGTTGGCCACAACGCACTGCGAAGGAAGGCACAGAGATGCGGAAGTATCACGAAAGGCGGAACGAGCTGTCCGTGCAGCATAACTTGCTTCACTGGGGCCATCGTGTTGTGGTTCCGGCGGAAGCCAGGAAGAAGCTACTGAAGTTATTACATGGAGCTCATCAAGGAGTTCCTGCAATGCAGGCAGTTGCATGGTCAAAATTTTGGTGGCCTGGCTTAAACCACGATATTGAGCGCTTAGCCGCTGTGTATCAGCACTGCGTACAGGCGTTGCCCATGCCACCCGCGCAAGCACCCATTCGCTGGCCAAAGACGCAGGAAAGATGGTCGTGATTGCATGTCGACTTCGCGGGTCCGATCCAAAACAAGATGCTTCTTGTCGTCGTGGACTCTCACAGTAAATGGATTAAGGCCATTCCCCTGGCTCACGCGACCTCGCGCAACACAGTCGATGCCCTGCGAACGCTGTTCAGTAGATTCGGTCTGCCACACACAGTAGTGTCTGATAATGGCACGCCATTCACCGAATGGGAGTTCAAGGAGTTCTTGCAACAGAACGGGGTAGTTCACGTGCAGGCACCCCCCTACCATCCACAGAGTAATGGACTCGCCGAACGTGCGGTGCGAACCATCAAAGACGGACTAAAGAAGTGTGGCGACGCAGACTTGTCATGGGCGCTGGCTAGAACACTGTGCCGCTATAGAAACACGCCGCTTTCGTCCGGGCGCTCACCATCAGAAATGTTATTAGGTTACCAGCTCCGCACCTGATTAGACGTGTGTTTTCCTCCCAGGAGCCGAGCAACAGGGGATGTCCACTCTGCTGACAGCGCCGAGTGGAACTTCGCACCGAGAGATCCTGTGTACCTTCGCAATTACGGCCGTGGTGACAAGTGGACACCTGGGAAGGTCCGGTCAACCTCTGGTGCACGCATCGTGTCTGTCAACACGGAGAATGGGTTTGTTCACCGGCACATGGACCAGCTCAGGCAGAGAAGCATCGAAGAACCATCGAGTCCAGAGGCTTTCACTAGTCCCCAGATAAGCCCGGACCCTCCAGTACAAGACTGCGAAGCTCCAACGGCTACTGGCCCCGGTCTTCCGGGCCACTCGCCCCCAGAGCTAAGACGTTCCACACGTATCAAGAAGCCCGTGGAGCGTTATGGATTCTAAGGAAGAAGGAATGCCACGAACTGTTCGCCACCGCTAAACAAGCGCTGCCAGTCTACGCTGCGCGCGCCTTCTATCTTATCTCCCTCTTCCCCTTCCCTTACCTTTCGTTCTTATAAAAACCGAAGCGGGACAATAAACGCTCGCTTTTTGCCCTGGCCACTCTGTTCGTGCATTTCGGGGCGCGGCCCAGCCGCGGGGGCCGGTTATAGCACTTATAATACATTTGTCCGACCGATACTACAGTACGGAAACATAGTATGGTTTCCTTTTACTAAACAAGACATCGCTAAACTTGAAGGTGTACAAAGAAAGGCAATATGGTTCATTTTTAACAAGTATGGGCCACACGAATCACCTACGGTGTTAATGAAAACTGCTGGTATAGATACTCTTCAGTGCCGAGCCAGAATAGCTAGACTGAAATTTATGTACTTAATAGTTTATAACAAAGTAAATATTGATGCTAAAAACTTCATAACAAGCTTACAAACACGCCCCACCAGACATAACCATATGCAGATGCTCACTGAATACACCTTCCATACCGACTGTTTCAAAAATTCATTTTTTCCATTGACCATAAGAGAGTGGAATAACCTTTCCTTACATATCATAGAAAGCACATCACTAACACAGTTCTTAACTGCACTTGAAAGCGTACCTTGAACCCTGTCAGACAGTTTTTTTTTCTTGTTGTTGTCGTTTTCCCCCTCCTATTTATGTATGTAACTACGCCTGTCACAGTTCTTCATGCATTGTCTCTCTTACTTTTTTCTTTTCAAATACCAGAAACCCCACAGTATGTATTTGTCACCTCGCTCTAAAGCACCACTGTGTAAAAATGCTTATACCATAGTCTCACAATGCTTTTTTTTTTTTCTCTTTTTCTCCTTTTTTTTTCTTCCCTTGCCTACAGTTTTATTATGCGAGCCTGTTTTCTTTATATTATTGTGCCACTAATCGCTCTTGTGTTACACTTTTTTATAATTAGTTGGTGTTTCCATTGTATCACAATTTGTGTTATGTTGTATTCAACTATTGTATATGCCCTCCTGCTATGATCCCTTTGGGATTGGCAGTATTTACAAATAAAATAAAAATAAATAAATAAATTTACAAAGAATGATAATACTGATAACTGTCCAATTCACATTCTACCTACACATATGTTGCAACAGAAGACTTGCTGGCAAGGGACGGCTGACAGCCAATTTTATAGACAAGTGGGCTGTCTACTATGGCCGTGCATTGAAGTCACATACTGTTGACGTTAAAGGCATGAGCCTTGCAGTAATCGCAGCCTATGACTATATAACCTTGACGGACAGTTGTCCAGTGGGTGAAGAATCATGGTGCCATCACAATGCAGCCAAGGCTAAAGGAGGTCTAGAACCTAAGCCTAATTATAATTTGCCAAGCGATGTAGCTGAAGCCCTCCTGCCAGTTTATCAACGGCTGGCAGAAAATAACCTCTTGCAAAGGTGTCTGAAAGATAAAACTCAGAACTCAAATGAGAGTTTTCACTCTGTTATCTGGAGCTTGGTGCCTAAAGAGCAGCACTGGTCTTTAGTTGATGTGCAAGCAGCTGTAGCAGAGGCCATGCTGCGATTTAACACCGGCAACAAGCATGCAGCTACAGCTGTCCTCAATTAAGGGCTGAATGTAAGCATCACATCAACTGGTTCAAGTAGGGCAGAAGAGAAGGATTTGCGGCCAAGCAAGGCCTCTTCTAAAAACGGCCAGGCATTGCCAAAGCAGTGAAAAACGTCTATGCATCCTGACTATTCTCCAAGTGCATTCTTCAGAGGCGTTTTTTTTTTTTTTGAAGGGGGGTACAATATCTGCTTAGCTATAACTATTGTTGAGGAAGTTGTCGCTCATTATGCAATTTTGTTGTAGCAGACTCCTGAACCTTCCATCATGATTTAGGTGTACTGTATCATTCTATGCAATCAACCCCGTGAGTAGTTTGCAAAATGTTTTTGCTGATTTTCTCAAAATGGCATTTTCGGCATATTTGCAATCTGGGAGGAGCTATATCTTTGGTTCTACTAGTTCAATTGCAATAAATTATTTTTTGCCAGAAAGATGGGAAATCGAAGAGTGCGATGGGCCTAAAATATGAACAAATAGCAGGAGATAAAATTTATAAAACTGATAATTTGTCTTAGGTGCCCATTTTGATTTTCAGAATCAAACGTTTGACATGCTGCAACTTGGACTGAAGTTTGTCTAAAACAACCATTTTGTAGCATTGCACTTTTTGATCATACCAGATCATTTTTAAAACTTACTCTACTTCAAAATACCCAGAATTTTTGAGCAAGCGTTCCTCTCAACTGGTCTCCACTGAGGCTAGTTGAAAATGTACAATTTTTATTTGTCTGGAAACTATGCATTATAAATGAAAATCAACTGCATATTTGAAATCCGCATATTAAATTACATAAGTAGAGCAAGTTTGTTAAAAATCTGAGTGGAAATAAAAGACAAGTTTTTAAGTGGGGTGTCCCTCTTAAAGGCGAAGCTTGAGCGACCCCTAATTTTACAAAAATCATTACTAATTATTGTCTGATTGACATTATATACAGATATAGTATGTCACGGAAATAAGTACATCATGACACGCAAATGAGTACGCACAGTATACCTTTACAAATGAAATACACACTAACCTTTGCTATTTAGTTGACACAAAACTTGGAGCCACCACATTTTAATTATTCACAATGACAGGATTAATGCAAAGTTGAGTTGTCATACGAGCGAGATCAAGATGAGGATCTTGTGCTTCCTTATTGCATAAATCGGACAGCCAAACTTGTTGTGTGCATCTAATGAAGAGCGTGTACAAAGAACCTTCTGTCTCAAAAAAAATTGTTTGTGGGACTAGTTTGTAGTGCGTAGCTGGCTTTGACATATTACCTATTACCGCAAGCATACGTATTAAGCATTGCTTTACTTCATGCGCAACACTAGTCTAAGGATGTACATCTACTACACACGTGAATTTTTTTTTATTGACAGAGAGAAACTGACAAAAGCATACATTTTTTTTTGCTACTGTCAATATCGTTTGGCCTGCTCAAACAATTTTTTCACAACTGTGCTCGTGTCACAAAAAAAGAAAAAACAAATACCTAAAAAATCTAATTGCGGCTAAAACCTACATATGTCGCCCGCTATATTGGTATTTAGGAGTAAATTTCAATTTCGCGGGGCTTGAAATAGCTTGTAAAGGTCTAAATCACAATGAATGAAAGATAGATACAATACAAATCTTTGTTCCTAATAATAATAATACCTCAGGTTTTAGATGCTAAAGCCGCAATATGATTATGAGCCCCACCGAAGTGGAGGGCTTAGAAAATTTTCAACCATCTGGTATTCTTTAATGTGCAGTGACAATGCATAGTACATGGGCTTTAACCGCCGTGGCCGCAAACGTTTTCTTTCCAGTGTTCGTCATATTCCTCGCACTAATATGTATCACTCGGTCATTGTCCACTAATCAAGCTAAAATGATTCACCTTGTTCATGAGAACTTAATAAACACTGATCAGAAACACATGAAACCACTGGCACAGCTTACTGTGGCTGATGGGAGCTTTGGGGAAAATGCCTGCGTCGCCAATAGCTAGCACCATAGCCGATGCGGCGAGTCGAAAGAAAACTAACGCTCTCACAGACAGAGAGGAGCTTTCGGCAGGCCGCACCAATCTAGTGCAGCATTTAGGCAAAAAGAAAAAAGATTTATGATAGCTCTTTTAAATGGCATTAAAATAACACTATTGATTTCTTAAAAATTCATGCCATGCCAAACAAGAGCTTACCTGAGCAGCTGGACTATGCCAGCACAGCAAGCAACAAGGGCAAGGCCTGCTGCCAGACAGCCCATCACAATAGGAACAGTGTCCCTGCTGTCAAACAGAGGGGTCCCAAATGCATTTGCAACTGTAGAAAAGCAAAATTTTGAACATTTTAAAAAATACTCCTCTAAAAACCTGGCGATTCACTTTGCCACCCCTCATATCATGCATAAGGTTGTTGAATACTATAGCACTACACTTGGTAAGCTGCATTTCCAAGTGCTCCCCAGTGCTGAGTAAGAAGAGTGCCACTGACAGCACACTGCTACTATCCCCCATATCAAGTAACCTAATGGTTGCCTAAATGCTGCAGGAACTACCAAGCAGAACAAAAGCTGCATCAGCACTTCTTGGGACACACGCGCAACCACTGATCATTCAGCGCAATAATTATAGGTACGTGGTTGCGACTTTGGCGGCCTGACAAAAAGTTGCACATGTTCTTATGCGCCGGCGTGGCTACTGCCAGTGATGAATGCCCCCAAACCCACAACTTTGGCTCAATTTCTATATAATATTATCAGGATGGCTCAGTAAATTTGATTTGGTGCACTTTACCCAGTTGGCGCAGGAGTGGAATCACTGCTTTTTTTTCCAGCAATGTTAATTGCCGATGACCTGCTGGTCAATCAGCCATCTTCTATTTTGGCCGCAGAGAAACTACCCAGCCGGGAACAACTTCAACGCCCCCAACAGCTAGCAAAAGCAACCTAATTTGTAGGCAGAACTTCCAAAAGTGAGAGAAACAGGGACCACCAAAAAAAATGGGGCAATGCCTAGACAGTGCTCTCAGCACAGTGCGAACAGTCTATTCATGGTATTGAAGGTGGCACAGAGCAAAGAGAGAGATGGAGAATGCTAGGAGTGAGCAGTGCGGGTGGCGCCACAAAACATCTTGCTTTCTTCTCTCGTTTAAAAGATTTTGTGGCCTTTCAACACAGGCCTCCAGCTACCAGACTTCAATTATCATAATTCATATAGTGGCATGGGAACCTTTTAGTAGTAAGCAGGTTATTCCACCAGAGCAAATATACAAAAGTTGACAATGCAGCAGCTTCTCCAAACATTTTTTAAACTGGTATCATAAGTGGGTTTAACTGCACCTTACTTGCAATGCCAGCCCTGACCTACTAGTGTGTCATCAGCTACACGTTTTTCTGCATTTAAGTGACAAAATCAATGTGAACTAAGAAACTAAGGACATACAGATTAAACAATGAAGGTATTAAGAAAGAAGACAAATACAAGTATTTGAGTGTTATGTTTTCTCATCACACATCAACACCTTTTTTTCTCAACCCATCACACATCAACACTTCTTTTTTTAGCTGTGACAGCGTAGCAGTCAAGCAACTCACACACCTGAATTGCCTATTTACAGTTTCTATTGGCTGCGATTCTTGGTGAGCAATAAAGTGCAACGCTTCAGGAGATAGCTCGGGTAATTCGCTCAATTCGATCACAGTTGGCTGATTCAGCGCGCACAGAGGACAGCTGCTACTGCGCACTGCCAGCCGTTGGACACGTGTGGTTCTCCTATCAACGTGTCAGAACAGTGCGGCCTTTAGTACTGCCGGCATCACTGGACTGCATAAAACGAGCTCTTCGGTGGGTGTGCATTTCTTTTGGCAGCAGTGGCAGCATAGCGGTCAAGCAACTCCCGCACTTTCATTGCCCATTTAGTACAGGTTACTTCTGAAACACGGGTGCCAGTTTCTGTGCCATTTATTTTGCCGCTTAGTCGCTGTCACTGCTGCCTTCGCCTAGTGTTTGTGTTGTAGTTCTGTATGTGTATATTGATCATGTTTTTGAGTCATGCAGAAGTTGGTCAATGAATTACTGTAATTACTCGAATCAAACGTGCACCTTTTTTCCGGTTAAGCGAGTTTATAAATCGCATGTGCGTTAGAATCGAGTACGAAAAAAATGAATACGGTCATTCTATTGCCATGGGCACTTCCAAAATGGCCACCTCCTACGTGCGTCGGCATGGCGCGTCGGCTATTTCTGCCTGTGCGTTTCCCATGTGCGGCACTTCGTACGTGTCCTGAGGAGTTCGTCATCTTGTAGCGCATTAGCATCGACGGCATGAAAGGGCGGACTCCAAAAACTCGATGAGTGCACCACGATGCCGCTTTTAAAAGAAAAGTCATCGCATGTGCCGAAACGGACGGAAATCGGGCCGCATCGCGTTCGTTCGGAGTTTCCGAAATGTGCGTGTGGGACTGGCGGAAACAAATGCAGAAGATTGTCGACAGCAAAGATTCACGCAAAGGCTTCAATAGACCACAGCAGGGTCGGTTTCCGCAAATTGAAGAGCTGCTCGGCGAGTATGTGATTGAGCAGTGAGCGGCACAGCGGTCCGTGACGACAGAACTGCTCCAAGTGCAGGCTATGCAGTTAGCCTTAGAATAAAGACTAATGCGGAGCCAGTTTAAAGTGAGCAGGTGCTGGCTAACTAACTTTATGAAGAGGAAAGCCTTTTCCCGCCGAAGGCGAATGGGCATATGCCAAAAGTTGCCGAAGGAGTACGAAGAACAGCTTCACAGTTTTCAGAGGTTCGTCCTAAACTTGCGGCACAACAACGGCTACCTGCTTGGACAAATCGGGAATGCCGATCAGACACCTCTTTACTTCGACATGCCTGGCACCACAGCCGTCGAGAAGAAGGTGGCGAAGCAAAATCACGTGCTGACATCGGGCCAGCGATGGCAATGCTTCGTTGCACGTCAGATAGGCACAAGCTTTCCCCGTACCTCATATTTAAACGGAAGACACTCCCGAAAGGAGTCGTTTTCCCGAATGGTTGATCGTGCGGGCCAACGAGAAAAATGGGTGCGGGTTGCAATCGATGTCTTACTTTTTTTTTTCGTCGTGGAAGCCGGGTGCGGGTTACAATCGAGGGCGCGGTAGAACCGAGTAAATATGGTAAGAGATGAGGTGCAGCAGGAGCTAAAAATAGCTCACGAGGCTATAGAGAGGGATTTCCACGCGCAGGTGAAAGTACTGCGAGCGGAACTTCATGATAATGCTCATATTATGGAACACATGAATGCTGTCTTTGAGGATATGCAACAGAATTATGATGCCATCAAGACTGAGAATGCCAAATCAAGGAAGAAAACAGTAATCTACGCACTGAATTTGGTGAAATCAAGAAATGTCTTGCAGCTGCTGAGTCTCGTCTGCAACACTCTGAACAATATTTGAGGAAAAAAACATTTAAATTAAGGGTAATGAAGAAAACTCCAACGAGAATGTAAGTGCTCATTTAACATATGGTGTAGTCGCACAACTTTGACGAGGACACAGAGGATAAGAAAACACGACACTCGCTACACTCGCAACTAATTTTATTTCAGAAGCAGCACTTCATATATAACCCAAACCCCTAGCGACACAGTAAAGAACTACGATCATAGAGTCATTGGAAAAAAACCTGTTTGAAGTGATGGTATACACATTTAACATTACATGTACGTGCTGTTGTTGGCAAAGTAGGGCTGCTTTCGGGAGTAAACGTTGTACCAGATGACATGGAGGCCTGTCACCCGATTCATGCTAGAAACAAGCCAGGCTGTATTATTGTGTAGTTCACAAGACGGAAGTAGCAAGATGACCTCCTCTAGAAAGCAAAAAAGCTGCGGCTTAAGAACAGTGATTTCGGCAACAACTCAGCGTCGCCTATCTACGTCAATGAGCACCTATGTCCTACATTAGAACGTCTTCTTGGAATGGCTGTAACAAGAAAGAAAGAAGGTGGATAGAAATACGTATGATGCTGGAAAGGGTAAGGTCTTTGTGAAAAAATCAGACGGCTCAGACACACTTTCTATAAAACAGGAGCACGATATAGAGAAGATCCAATGAAAAGATCTGAGTGCTTATCGAGCACAGTTTGAAGGCGTCCAATACAACGAAAACGAATTATGGTGGCACATTTTAGCTAAAATAAACACTAAAACAGGTTTAGCTGAGAAAAAGTGGGCATAATTGAACCTAACGCGATGAATGCGAGTGAACAATAGAGCCCTTATTATATCTGCATCGATTTTTGTAGAAAAGTTTTGTGAAGGGTATGAAATCATCATTTTGGTTCAGCTGTTAATGAGCAGGCATTCAACAATGGAAGCAGTTTTTCTAGATGCGATGTCATCGGGTACCGTCAAAGAAATTGGAGTGTTACCGGGTGGTAAACCCACTGATCATCAAATGTTGGTAACCGTTTTGCTGCAGCAGATACTGACAGGTTTTACTGCGATTCGGCAGTCATGGTGCGTTATTTTGTGTGCACTAGAGATAACCAGAGCGTGCTGGTCAATATTATTTGTTCACTGAAATACACTGCATGAAAAAAAATTTTTATTGACCTCTGATGCTTTCGATGTGGAATAAACCCGTAAATATGATGCAAGTGGATGAACTAATCGCTCAGCATGAGCACTGCTGCATTTTGTCTGTTTTGTAATCAGATACGGTCGTAGTAAGTATGATAATATCGAATATTTTTTAGCCAGGATAAAATTTTTCTCATAGTAATGTTCATGGAAATGTGGTTTACCTGCAATGAAGATGTGTTTGAAATGCACGGATAAATGTCTTATTTTGTAAACCGCCCTAAAAAGGTTGGCAGAGGCGTATCTATTTTAGCCTCAAACAGCATTCAGTGGAAATTAGTTTCTGACTTCTGCTGCTTTACTACTAACTATGCAGCACTTGTTTGCGAATCTCGGAGAAGCTTGTTTTGTGTCTGCTACCGCCCCCCTCGGGATAACGTTTCTCTTTTCTTCAGCTTCTTAGATTCTCTGCTGTAATTTGTCAATGCTTAAAAGTATCACATAATCTTGGGCGGCGATTTTAATATTAATTTAATGGCTGATGATCCCAATAAAAGTCATCTCTGAGGCACTCTTAGACATACACAATTGTGAAATTGTAATCACTTCTTCAACACAACTGGCAAAAACCACAGAAACACTTATTAATCTTTTTATTACCAATTCGGATGAAGCACGTGTAAATTTTGGTGTCATTAAAGTGATCATCTTCCCGTATTTATATCTGTAAATGTCTCACCTGAAATTATTCACCACTCTGATTCAGCAGTGATGTTTTCTCTTACTGGTTAATGAATGCTTTCACGCTAACCACTTTTCCTGTCTATCCCACGTGAAACTTGGTTTGATGTTCTTAGCGAAAGCACTCCAGAAATTGCCTATGACACATTTTTTGAAAAACTTATGTCTATCTACGACGCATGCTCTCCACAAAAAACATTTAACCGACCAAATAAAGCTTGTAAGCCATGAGTGACGAGTGAAAATTTGCTGCTCATAAGGAAACAAGACCAGCTGTACAAAAAAATTTATTCAAACTAGATGCCCTCAATGGGCTCAGTTCCTTTAACAATATAGAAACTGTGTAATTAAAAAACCTTGCGTAGCTAAGAACAGGTAATATTATTATAGACTCGTTACTTTGAGCAAAAGCTCCAGGGACATGTGGCGCAAACTAAACACAAGGGTGAGACGGCTGAGACTCAATTTTGGAGCAGATAAACCATCCTTAGGAGCATGCAGTTAGCGCCATTTATATGTCGTCCTAGAAGATTGAAACACAAATTTTTAGCAATGTGGGGACACAAGTTCATATTTTAAGTTTAGTTTATAATACACATAACACTGAAACAAACTTTGAAGAAAGTTTTTCAACAGAATTGCCAGGTATAAACTGTGCTACCCTTTATAACAAACAGTCTGCCTCCTTAAGTTACAGCCATATACAAGAAAAGTGATAAAAATGATATTGAAAATTACCGTCCAATCCCAATTCTCGCAGTGTTTTGGAAAGGGTCCAAAAAATAATTTAGTTTGATTAATTTCTCTCACTGACCGTTACAGCATTTTAATGGATTCGCAGTACAGTTTTCGAAGCGATAAGTCTACTGAGCTAGCATTGTTCACGCAAAAAGAAATAATTCTTGACATGTTTGGAGGTCAAATCTTGGTCCTTGGTATCTTTTTTTTTTATTTCACAAAAGAATTTGATCTTATTACCCGCAACATGCTAATTAAAAAATCGTAATACTATGGCATTCGTGGAAAAGCTTCGTCGCTTATTTCATCCTATCGGCAGCATCGTTCATAGTTCTTCATGGTTAATGGTCACTCATCTAACCAGTCCTCCTCTATAACTTTCCTTCCGCCTCTCTCTTTCCCAGTGCAGGGTAGCCTACTGGGGCTCAGCCATGGTTAACCTCCCTGCCTTTCTCCTTATGTTCTCTCTCTCTCTCTCAGTCCATATAAGTGTATCACAGGGAAGCATTCTCAGTCCTTTTTTCTTTGATCTTTCTATTAACGACATTGTTAACACTGATTGTAGGGCAAAACATATACTATAAGCTGGTGATGCTAGCCTCTTTTTCGTCTCTCATAATCATATAGTGGTTTTGGGACGTTAAACTCCACATATCAATCAATCATTTTTTTCGCTGGCTCGAACGTTGCATGCCTTTCGGATTGGGCAAATGAAGCACCTCATTTCATTCACACGTGGACTACTAGCATTGATGTAAACATAAACACTACTAACACTAAGACTGTTTTGTTTCACTCGCAAAACGAATCCTATGCAGTCCCCCGATCAGTGCCCAATAATTCTGAAATAGAAGTTGTGAATACTTTCAAAACACTAGGCATATATTTCTCGAGTAACTTGTCTTGGGATGACCGCATCAATTATTTGCTGAAAAAGCTGTCAAAGGCTGTCAAAAGTTATTGGCCTCATGGGTCGACATTGCTTTGCCCTCTGTCTTTCAATTAACAACATTTCATACGATGCCCTATTTTCCTCTACTCTGACCTATGGTGCACTGACCTGGAGGAAGACAACAAAAGAAAATATTTTAAAAATTTATCTTACTTCAAAAGCGTTCATCAGGCATAGTTTTTAACCCTCCTCACCTAAGTCACACACAGGACATGTTCAAAAAGCTAAAACTTGTAAGCATACAAAATATTTACAATTTCAGACTACTTCGACCAGAGAGGTTGTAAACAAAAAAGAGAATTTCACTTCTAAAAACAATGGCCAAATTTACAAAAAAAAAATGACCCTGCATGCCACATACGCCATTCTGATTTATAAAAAGTTAGAAGACACCGCCCGACTTATGGAAAGCAAATGCTCAGGTGGACATTACCTACACTACAAAACGAACTTGCTAGAGATGGTGCGGATGTAGCTTCAATGGCTTTGAATCAGTAACACATTATGTATGTGCAACTGCGGTTGTTATTTTTTTTTTTCAATGTACATGTGCTTGTTAATTTTATTTTAAATTTAGCAAATTTCCAATAGTTTTGATGTGTACAGATTAAATAAGTCAATATCTAACAAATTGTATACTAGAAAAGTTCTTGTAGTTCTGATGTGTGTTATGGTTTTTTTATTGTTGTCTATACGTACTTTCTTAGTGCTTTTTTTTCTTGTGCTTTCTTTTGGTCTTTATGTGACGCATTCTACCTATATTGTTGTTGTAATTCACACCACTGTATGCCATACCCTGGTGCACGGATCTAGTCAAGCCTTCTCATGCTTTTTGTTCGTGCACCAAACATCTCTAAAATGTTTAATAAATAAATTTAATTGAATTGAATAGTAAGAGCAGAACTGGAAAATCACTTGGCTTTTTACAAGAAATCTTAAACATGCGACTACAAAAGTTAAACAGGCCGCACAATATGGCTACGTTAGACCTATACTGGAATATGCCTGTCCTGTGTGCGATCTGTTTCACAAGGAACAAATTCATGTACTTCAGTGCAATCAGTTAATAACAGCAAGATTTGTTCTGGGGAAATATGGCCGATCTGAAAGCTCCTGATATATGAAAAGAAACCTTGACTTGCAATCTTAGCAAGACCAAAGTTGTAATTGAAGACTGAACTATATTACTCAATCAATGAAAAAAAAGAGGGATTAATGCTTCAGATTAATTTAAACCAGTTTATTTAAAGTATGGCTATACACTCTATATACTGGTATTTTTAGCGTCATGTTTTCTCCACAAGCAATTGCCGAATGGAATATGTAACCAATTGATTTGGGTGGCCGCAAGACTGCGAATTCATTCTGTGAAAGTCTGTGCACCCCTAATAATGCCTAAAAGGCATTGAGGGTAATGTTCTAAATAAAAAAACACCTTTCATGCACAGCATATAAGAATACGAATTCCCAACTTTTTAGCAAGTAACTATAGTGGACTCCCTTTAAACGAAACTCAGTTAAACGAAAAAACCACATAAACAAAAAAAATCCAGGCATATTTGGTTGGTCTCCTATATATTTATTGATAAAAAGTTTCGGGCAATCGCAACATTTTTTTTTTCCGCTTACATCAGTTAAATGAAGCTAAAACAGACAAAAGCCATGAACAGCGATAGTGGCCACTGCAGTCTAGCAACCATGAAACAAATGTCAAAGTTAGCCTAGCTTAGCCAAGTTAATCCAGCAATTGCACATATCCCTGCACGCCGAGCAGCAAATCGACGTCTCGTCGTGATCTTGAGGACAGGCTTGAGGAACTTATAGCTGAAGTTCAAGATGAGGACCTGTGCTCAATTGGTGATGAGATGGTGTGTGATCCCGAGCTCATTTTCCTGGCTGACAGTGCAGCAAGAGATGCTGTCATCCTGTTGCAGTGCTACTTTGAACACTATGGTGGCACAGAGTTCCTGACCAGCCTTTCAGCAATGCACTCCTGCTATGTGAGAAAGTGCTTGAACAAGACCAAGCGAATTGTTATCACCTCCTTTTTTCCGAGTCAGCAATATTAGCAAATTTTTTTTTAATCAACTATAGTAGTGTCGTATACTTCAAAATCTTTATGTTCAGTCAGCGACAGTTGGTGCTTTTGAAATAAAGTCATATTTCATTCATTTTGTGAGCTTTGCTAAAATGAAACTTCTCATAAATGGAGCAAATTTTCTTGCCCCTTCGAGTTCCGTTTAAGAGGAGTCCACTGTACATACACTGCATGAACTATTTCTACACAAAACCTTCAAATGAATCACTTTATACAAAAGATGACTCACTTTCAATACACCTGGGCTGGTTGTGTAGGTCCTTCATGTTGAAGCCAAACTGGCACTGACATATCTTGGGTGGCAGCTGGGAACGACCGAATTCCCCACAGTAGCTGTGCCGATCATAGGCAATGCATTGCTCAGATGCCTCGCATTCTTCTTTCAAGGAAACCGCTGCATCAGAAGTAGCCTCGTGTAAGTATGAAATAATTTTTCGTTACGCACTGGTAGAATGCTCACACAATGCATGTTCTCATTGCTTTCCTCCAGTTAAAACATCTATTTATTTAGTATTTATTCTTTTATTCATGATATCTTACAAGGCCCGACAGGGCAATGAGTAAGGAGAGGAAGTACGAAACAAAAAATATCAGAGAAAAATGTATCAATAAATACAGGGAAACAAAACTGAAAAAAAAAGGTACAGTGCAGTTAAGGAACATTTTTTTGGAAAATCTATAGGAAAATCGATGAAACCGGCATTCATAGGCATATACGCAAGAAGACAAGCATTGACGACCATGCGTGTGGTCATCAATAGTTCTCTCCTTTTGTACGTGTCTTTGAAGGCTGGGTTAGCTGATTTTTCAAGCTATGTACCAAGAGGCCCAACACTACACTCTTCTAAAACATCTCTCATGCTTTCTTTGGCTTCATCGTTTGTTGGATTCATATGGTAGGGGCCAACAAAGACCCGCAATTCATTCCCCTTCATTACCTCGATTCTCCTTATGTTGCATTTCATACACACACCAGGAATCAGCCGGAAAGTTATTTTGAGCTCCAGCAACCTTATAAAAAGAGCTTTCCATATTTTGTTAAGACAAAAATCTTAAGAGATGCGTGTGTTTCAGTTGCGAAAGTAATAAATTTGTGATGAAATATGTCCAAAGTACAAAGGTGATGCCAATGTACCAGATTTACTACATCATAAATTGAAACTCTATTGCAGCAATTCACCAGTTGATCTTGTAAATTATCATTATATTTTTTGGAGTCTCTCTTAATCATAACTTAACCTGGTCATGATATGTGGAAAATGTCAGAATAAGGGTGACAAAGTACAACAGAATCTTGGTGATATGAATTTCAGCCTGATACAAATTCATAAAATTACCCAGCCGAATTTTATTATCTTCAATGGGTGAAAATTCAGATGTTACGAACAAGTTTCCCACTTGCAATGGGTGATACAAACTTGGTCACAGATACAGTCGAGCGATGGCTGACAGCAGCATGCTCTGGAAGCTTCTGGATTATACATGTGGCCAGCACACACACCTCAAGAATTCCGCTCGTCGTTTAGCATAGCCGCTGTGCACGAAGTTGCAGTCGCTGTTAATGTGATCATGTATGGCTACGGCGAAACGGAGGCTACATACACATTCAACACTCACCAAATCAAAACTATTCTGCTTGCCAGAACCACATCGATGACATGATCATGGATCAAAAGAATGAACTGATGGGTTGGTCGGTAGTGCATAATTTCGATCAGCAGTGCAAAGAAGCACAAGGACGCCAACAAATCAAGAACCTAATGTTTATGGTATGTGGTGCATATATGTACACACGACACTGTGCAAGGGAAAGAGAGGGGGAACTGTCTGTAGAAGGAGTTGCCTAGTCTATCCCGCTCACATGTGGTACGCGGGGGCCAGTACAGGATTGATCGCTTACGAGGGCACAAGCGCCATGTTCTAAAACTGGCCACCTCACCATGCATTGGGTACGCTGTGGCTGCAAGTTCCTGTTCAACCAAGCACAATCGCTGGCCGGAAATTCGGGCCAGCTCCAGAAAAAAATTATTAAAGCAGCAGAGATTAAATTTAGACACACTATGAGCTGCCTTTGAATCTATTTATTGAAAACGAGAATGGTATTTTTGACGCATCAGCTACCTATTTGATTTGTTGGGTCAACTGTTTTATGTGCCCCTTTTCCCCTCTCCCTTTCCTTCGCACAGTGCTGTGCATACATCACATACAATAAACATTAAGTTTTTACTGTATTTTGTCTTGAAGCATCTTGGTTCATGTGCTTCATTGCCCTAATCTTCTGATTTAGTGATCATGAATAGCAACGTGGTTTTCAAGGCAAGTGTGCACCCAGCACATACAGACGGAAAATAAACTACTGCTTGTCAAAACCACAGCGCACGATCACTATCAACACAATGTAGCTCTGAAAGTATGTGGCCAACGTACTAGTATGTAAAAGAACATGGAAGTGTAAAAAGGCACTAAGTGTACGAACATTCCTCCTATCCACTTGTGGTGGAGCACTTTCTTTCCTATTGCCCTCAAGCAGAACTATGATGCATGCATGTGAGGCAGCAGCTACGTATTGAAATAAATCTTAGGTGTACATTCAAAATTGACTGGGTCAGTTTTCAATTATACATAGTTTCCAGAAATATGAATCTTCCCACTCCCACTTGAAATTTATATCACCGAGGTTCTACCATAAGCTCAACAGGCAAGATAATTTTTAGGAGCTAAGTTAAAAAAAGAACTGCATTTTTCTGCCATTCATCCTCATCTATCATGCCTTAGTGTGAGGAACAGGAAATTGTATTTAAAATAGTAAACTTTATGTATTACACAGACACTCAATTAGATTACAACTTGTGCGATAATATTGATACATCAATGCATGAAATTCCATTTTAGAAAATAAAATTGTCTGATCGGGTGACTGAAATGCCTCTACTCATCATTAGATCAGCAGCAACACCGGCAGTCATTTGCATAAAATGCAGAGCTTCTTGAAAGGCTATCTTCAAACTATAAGATAAGACTCACATTGTCAATTCATGTAACCATAACCCAGCTATAATAGCATTAACACAAAAATGAGCAATGATAGAGGCAAGAATGCTTCCAGCCCGTGTACTTAGATTTAGGTGCACGTTAAAGAGCCCCAGGGGGCCTAAATTTCTGGAGCCCTCCACTATGGCCCAGCTCTCATAATTATATCCTGTTCTGGGCCATTAAACCCCAATATTTATTATTGTTATTATATTATTATTGTTATGTTCAAACCTGTGAATCAAAGTTTAGTTTCCATTAAGTGAACTTCCATACACTAAGACATAACTGGGTTTTCTGCCTGTATATTTATTTATGTTATATTTGGCACTTAGAATAAAACTGTGTTATGTTCACCTATGCTAAATGTTGGTACTAAGGATGCGTAAATATCAAATTTTCAACTTTAAAGCAGAGTCAAATAATGAAATCAAGTGCCAAACAAGTCAAAAATTTTAGTACTTCTGAATAGGCATGGCACAACTACTGACCTGCAAAAAAAGATTTTCCCAAACCAGACATCAAAAAAGCAGGTGTGTAGCACAGCAAATAGTATACACAATATTTATGCATAGTACAATGCTATTTTTTGACAGTATAACATGTGTAGTCATTGAATGTGGTCATGAAGCATAGATAGCTTCTTGGTATGTTCAGAAACCACCATATCACGTGTCGTCGTTCCTTCAGAATGAAATTGCTACTGACTAGACACACTAGTGCTGGTGTGTTGTCTTTGGAGCATGCTTTCTCAATTGGGAGGAGCAATGACAACTGACTGGCATGATGTCCACTGTAGGCGCTTCATCAGAGGATGCTCGGTTTTCTTTCTAATCTTGTGATGGCTACCCATTTCTTCTGTAAGGCACTCTTGCAATATCGTGCTCAGCCTTATACACAATGCCATGCTCTGAGACACTGCACTTGAATAATTCGGAAAAGTGCATATGGAAGCAAGGGGGGCGTCACGGAGCAACTGAAACTAATTTGCAGAGTTTTACAGCAATTTTCCAAAATTTAGCTGATTTCAATTACTTAATATGAACTTTTATAGTGTTCAAATGTTGCATACAGTAAAAAGTACTTTGACAATGGAATAAAATGCAAAACTATTCAAATCAAATATTTCAAGTTCCGAATATTTGCACACCCTTTATTGGTACCAGTACCACCCATTGTGTAACTGGAAAATCTGTACCCTTTCAAACTATTTTGTTGTTGGCCATCTTCAGCCAGAAGAGCTTCCTCCATTATTGCGTCCAACAACCACAAATAATGCGCACTTTTTCTACAATGAACTCGTCGCGAATCTCACCAATGTGTTCTCGACCTAACAGCAGCAACTGTGATTCAACTGTTAAGGGGTGGGGGGTGGTTAGAGCATCTAGAGGAGCGTTATCTGTTGAGGGTGTAGGCTCCCAAGCACATGCCGGTAACGGAACAAACGTCTCCTTCCCCTTATGGGGGGATTCGAAGCCTCCTGAAATTTTTTTTCAACCTGTTCTCCGCTGCAGATTCTTTCATCAGCAATTGCTAGGAGCCCAAGTTGTGAGATTATTTTGATATGTGCACGATTTCTTAGTGCAATTACAGTGTGCTGGCTCAGAACTGCAGGCTGAATTGTGACAAATTATTGGAATTTATTAAGAACATCTTTCCAGGCTTGTCATAACGCATGAATTTCCCACAGTGACTCCCTGCTGAACAATAAGAACAGTAAATACACGTATATCCAATAATGCACTTCTTTAGAAGCACACGTGTGCAATTTTCTTAGAAACTCTTTCACTGACATTTCAAATTTTGGTCCATGATGGAGCAAGAGCAAGGGTCCCAATCTCAAGCGTAAATCTCATCCAATTATGTTTCCCTGTAGGGGCTCGAGGGGCACTTGTTCGGGATTTTATGGCACTGGTCTTAATTGCAGCAGCTGTCAAGGTTGTCTTAAAGTCAGAAGAGACATACAGGCTCCATGAGCTGAGTAACTTACTGACACAACAAACCTAGATTTTATTCTCTTCTTTCAATAAAAGTCCACACAAGGCTGACTACATTGACTGAGCAACAACCATCAGTGGCCAAGGCACCACAGGCCCCAGGAAAGCATTTTATTGCCACCGTTTTGAAGCCAGAGCCTGACAGCCTGGTTGCTCCAGGCAAAACACCACTTTTACAAAACTTTAACTATGAAAGTAGCATTTCATCACCCAATTTGTGTGGCCAGATGCCACAGCCAAAGTTATTAACATCCCGTCTGCACCACTGCTCATTTTGGCTAGTTATTTCAGTACTGCCGTGCTACAAAGCATGACACCATGGCAGTGAAGTCGTCTGCAACCAATGTTGGGCGCACAAAAGATTGGAGACTGCAAACCTTTGAAACTTCTTCAGGAATTGCTAGTGTGCCCGAGCACCGTTACCACAAACAATGCTCTTTTACATATGTTGTTCCAGCAGCGCCTGCTAGAGAACATGCAGATGGTCCTTGTCATCGGTTCTGCTCCCACTTGTGTAAAAAAACCCTATAGCGAGACCCCACAGCGACTTGAGAAGACGTGAAAGATCTTGCCACTCTATTTACAGGGCCAAAGCAAAGAAGCTCGCTGCCGCATCGACAACCAGCCTGCAGCCCGACAATAATCTCTGCTCAGCAGTGCTAGCCTGCTACAGCCAAACGTACCACCCGCTTCTTGGGACAAGTGACATTTAAGCTTCCCCTCTGTCGCAGTGAGTGGTACCAACCAGCCTGCAGCCCTCTCTGGAACACCACCTCAATCACCTGGCTAAAACTTCTTCTATCTCAAATCCGGCCACAGGACCATCCACTCCTGCGCCTGACCACGACGACAAGGTAACAGAATTTAACCAGCCTCTCCACCGAGAGATGTGTTCCCTTGAAGCACTTGTACAACAGCCCATCAGGCGGGCCTGCCATCTGCACGTCTTCCTTGACTTCCTCGGCCTGAGACACCTCAGACTTCATGACTGTGACCTTCCCATACACCCTCGAATCTGCCGCAGACATCACCACAGTTACAATGAGCCCCCCAGTCACGGAAGTAGCGCCATCC
Source organism: Rhipicephalus annulatus (assembly GCA_013436015.1). Taxonomy (NCBI): domain Eukaryota; kingdom Metazoa; phylum Arthropoda; class Arachnida; order Ixodida; family Ixodidae; genus Rhipicephalus; species Rhipicephalus annulatus. The sequence goes on from WOVY01003419.1 coordinate 50,094, forward strand.
CTGAACCAACTCGACTTTTTGTTGAACTCAATGCTCTACCCTTCTTGCCAGCAGCGACAAACACCATTCTTAGGATCTACCACAGCAGAAGTTCCTGCATGTGACCATGTGTGACCGAACTTTAGAAACATTGCTTCCATGACCGAAATGCCCATGGACTACAAACCAGGTTAGCAAATCGTAACAGCAAATGCTGCGTCTGCAGCAAATCAGCGTGTTGCACTGCAAACTTCTCTTTCGCTGTCTACTGAGGATGCTCTGATGAGTGCAGGTGCATCATCTGACCCTTCTATAGAGTCCGCGCATGCTGGATTCCATGACTTGCCTCCTGCCGAGTTCTTGAGAGAGGCCACGAATCGACAGGCATATAACAGAAATGCAAGCTTTTTGACCTGCCGCCAACACTTTCCACTTCTTACCAACGTGCTGACCAACCACGTACTGTACGCATCACTACTTGTGTTGCGTGTAATGTGGTTGTTTGAGCCTGACCTTTCCGCATTCGTGTACTTGTGTACCTTTGACAGCACACTGAACGCCCTACAGCGGTGATGTTGGAGTTCTGCCAACACCTCCGTCCACACCATTACTACCAACCCGCTGCCGACGTTACCAGCCAAACTGTAATATCTACAAGCACCTTTATCAACTGTGTCCACCCGGGACACCTCGCATGCTCTAAAATGGTCCCCCCCAGGTCATCATGGGATTCAGTTGTCTACAACAACAAAACGCCATGGTCTACTTCTTCGTCCATTGCGATTGTCCCAGAGCCGAGTACTACCTACAGTGCCACGTCTTTCGTGTAGCCCATGCTGACAGCTCGAGACGCGCCCTAAAATACATGCCAGACGGTTTGAATGCTGGCAGCTGCCGTCGCTCTACTTAGGTCGTGTGAATAAAGTGGAGAGATCCTTCATGTCTACTCATGTCACACTGCCTCTCACTAAAACCCAATTCCTGCCAGTAGCCAGTCATTGTTGGGCTTCTCCGAAACACCATCCTCACTAGACAGCCTAGGACCTTGAATGCACGGCCTGTGTTGTACATTGTTAGTGCTCTTCACCCCTTCACTATCATGAATGGCACATTGTCTCTTCATTAATACCCCAGCTTATATGGGACACAACTTCCTTGCACAATCCCTAACTTTCCCCAACTTCACCATGAGCACACTGCTACCAGAGCTGCTTCAGAGAAATCGTCAAAGCTCGTCAAAGCTCGTCAAATCGTTATAGATGTGTCAAAGCAAGCCACAGTCATTAGCAAGCAAGCCGCCGTCCTCGTTGTTCTCTGAATATCTCGTCTTTTCGTGATGGCCTTTGATATTGAGAGTGTTATGTCTTTGTGGGAAAATGTCTCTGGAGCTTCTACTGGCGCTCAGCGCAGTGCCGTCCATAACATGGCATACATTCGAACAGTCCCCACTATGCTTCTTCGTCTCTTCAGTCCGTGTAACACGCATTTTTTCGCCGTCTTAAAGCAAGATGTATTCAAGGTTTCCAAAATAACTGCCAATTAAAGAGCTGAAATGAACCAACGGGCGTCTTTTTTAGCGCTCCCCGTCAAACACATATCGGGTGTCTGGAGCATGATCCCCAGCAGGGACCACAAGCAGGGGAGTTGGTTGCCCAGTTGCCGATGGCCGGAGACCTTGGTGCCAACAGAGCAGTGAAGTGTGGCTGTGGTTGCAGGCTTTGAGCTCGCAGCAGCGACAATGAAGGAGAAGGAGATGTATGGCAGAAACGAAGAAGCGGCGACTATGGTGGGGGAAAAAAGGTGGAGCCCAAACAATAAGCGGCATGTCCGCCAGAAATACTTCGACAAGCCAAGCAACAGGTATTGTTAGAGTATTTAACAAACATGTGGTGCGCAGTGCATGTGGCCCCCTTATGTCCCTAATAAAGCAACTATGGAGCTTGTGAAACTATGCAACACAAGCAGGTTGGTCCTCTGCGGACACCGAATACATAAGCTAAACAAGTGCACTCAGTATACGTTAAATTTTTTACAAGAGTAGGGGCTCCTGTCTCCAGTTTTGATGTGTGTTACTTATTTGTTATATCCATAGATGGCAAAGTGGGAGGAAGAAGTATAAAAAGATGAAAAATTCCTGAACTCGGGATGCCGCAGGAGTCGTCGGATATTTATGCGATAAAAGTGGTTAAAACATCCATGCCTATGCACCACCCCCCTTGTTTCAAAGGGTACAAGAGAAAATAAGCATCACATTTATGACCTTCCTTATATAGAGTTCTCACTTCATCTGCAGGAGTGCTTCCACGTTTTTGAGTGCCATGAGAACACTTCCACTTCGAGAAATGAAGACCGCTCGAAATGCGAAACACACGAAGGTGCTGTAAAGAAATATGCAAAACTTAGTTCTATATACAAAGGGCATTCCAGTTAAATGCTAAACACTCATCACCATTATCGTTTATTTACCCTTAAAGGCCCCTGTTGGCGTTTTACATACCGGGAGAGCATAGACAAGAGAAAAGAAATGTTCAAACAGTCATTAATAAAGCAAAAAAAGAAATAAAATTTACAAAAAGTAATCAAAATACACGTAAATAATAATGCGCTCAAGAAGAAAACACAAATACACAAAAAAAACCCAATCGGTTACTCATCAGCACTCAATAAATTTGTTAGTACGTTTCGAAATTTGATGGGGTCACATACAGTCACAACACGGTCAGCTAAACTATTCCATTCTGCAATGGCTATTGGCAAGAGAAGTTGTTGAATGAATTGGTAGAGTCGTGAATACTTTGAAGACTGAGGGAGTTGAACAGGCGACATGAAGTGCGGTTTGGCGGGATAAGAAACATGTCACGTAAGTGTGGAAAGTTGTAATAGAGCTTATGAAAGAGGCATAAGCGAGAGGTTTTTCCGCGAAGTGCTAATGATTTGATGTCCAGGAATGATTTGATATTTGTGATACTTAGCCGATGGCCGTAGTGAGATGTAATAACGGCCTGCGCGGTTTTGGACAGGTGTAAGTAGGTCAACAAGGTACGCTTGATGTGCATTCCATATTGCTGATGCGAACTCCAGTTTAGTTCAAATAAATGTATCGTATGCCAGTTTTCGGATCGAAGGTGGTGATGATGATAGTGACCATCTAATGAATCCCAGAAATTTATTAGTAACGGCTACCAGATTAAGAGTATGTTTAGACCATGTGAGCTTGCTTGTGATGGTCACCTCGAGGTACCTGTATAAATCAACCAGCTCAATAGGAAGAGACTGCAAAGAGCAGGAGTAGGGTATGAGAGAGTGTTTCCGCGACACGTGCATGAATTTATATTTTTTGATGTTTAGTTGCATGAGATACCGAGTGCACCATTTTTCAATTGTTGTCAAGTCACGTTGTAAAAGCATCTGATCGTTGCGTGAGATAATGTAATGGTACAGGACTCAATCATCAGCAAAGAGCCAGACTAATGATGTGGGCAGATCATTGATGAAAATTAAGAACAAAAAGAGTCCGATGACTGAACCTTGCGGTACACCTGACAATACTTCGCTGAATGTAGACTGATGGTGCCCGATCACTGTGAACTGCAATCTGCCAATTACGAAACAATGGATCCATGACGTGATTAGTGAATGGATGCATAAGCTGTTTACTTTGACCGTTAATTGTTGATGAGGTACGCGGTTGAAGGCTTTCAAAAAATCTAGGTGAATTACGTCGGTTTGGAGGAGAGAATCAAGGTTCAAATGAAGGTCGGTGGTGAATTCAAATAGTTGGGTTTCACATGCGCGTCCTGAGCAGAAGTCATGCTGACTGCTGAAAGAAAAGAAGTTGGCTTTAAGATAACAGGCAACATGAGAGTAGATAATGTGTTTGAGAAGTTTCCAGCCGATACATGCGCGTCCTGAGCAGAAGTCATGCTGACTGCTGAAAGAAAAGAAGTTGGCTTTAAGATAACAGGCAACATGAGAGTAGATAATGTGTTTGAGAAGTTTCCAGCCGATACAAGTGAGCGATATCAAACGATAATTTGAAGGATCCAATCTGACACCGCTTTTTAATGCCGGGACAACCTTACTTAACTTCCAGTCGTTCGGAATAGTACTGGTTGATAGAGAATGCGAGAAAATTATTCGTAAAAATTGACTAGCGACCACTTTAGTACTTTTTATTACCTTAGTGGGGATGTTATCCGGACCGGGAGCACTGGATACCTTGATTTTGTCAATCAAGGCCGATATGCTCACAGATGTAACATCAATTGAAGGCCTTGGGTAAAAGTTGCAGTCAGGAAGCGTATCACTGTTAAATTGGGCTCTTGGGTGAAAACAGAGGATAAAGAAGAATTCATGACACCGGATCGATGTTCAGTGGGGACAGGTGATCCGTCAGGGTATGACAGTATTATATTGTGAGAAGCGCTGTTGTTAGTTGGTAGGAGTTTCCCAAATTTTTGTGGGTTATCATGAAGGATACCAAGATCAATATGAAAAAATGTTTTCTTTGATTGCCACAATAAATTATTGTACTCTCGGAGGCATGCAAAATACTTTTGCCATTTGGAATTGCAATTTGAGAGTTCAGCAGCCTGGAGAAAGCGCTTGTTATGTTATAGAGTTTCCTGGGGGAGTTTGTAAACCATGGTTTTTCGGCGTCGCCCCGAATACGGACAAGTGACACATATTTGTCAACAAGATACAGCAATTTTTGTTTATAAAGTAACTAATTGCTCTCGACACTTCGCATGGAAGCGAATTCCTCAAAATGCACAAAAAACACTGTAATTCCCAATTGATTTTTGTGAAGTCTGTCTTACTACAAATATATTTGGTTGAAGGCCGACTAGTGGGTATCTCAAAGGTTAGGTCAAATAACACCATCTTGTGATCATGCAGGCCATCAGCACACATAACCGAGTGAACAGTGTCGGGGTTGGAAACCAAAACTAAATCAAGAATGTTTGCACCACAGGTCAGTGTTGATACCATTTGTGTGAAGTTAAAAGTTGGAACAAGGTCGAGGAATTCCCTAGATAAGTGAGACGATACTGTCAATCTATCCCAGTTTATGTCAGCAAAGTTAAAATCACAACAGATGATGAAATTACTCTTGGGAAATTCAACAAATAAGTGCAAGAGCAAGTTGTGCAGGTGCTCGACAAAAGATCTATCGCAGGGTAGCATGTAATAATAATGCACGAGAAAAAACGAATAAGACACCGTAATGCATAGTATTTCATGCTCATTGTGGGTAGGTATAGCGGAGGAACATATATTGGATTTAATCAGTAAAAGAACACCACTCTTCCGGAGTCCAAACCTGTCGAATCTGTATGCGTTACACATTCCAAAAAAAGTTTGCACGTGTTTATATCTGCAGTAAGCCATGACTCTGTGAATATTGCAATATTGACAGAGCTGTCATCTAGAACAGCTTCTACAGTAGACTCCTATTCAACGAAACTCTCTTAAATGAAATTGCTGCTTAAATAGAATAACTTCCACTAACATATTTGGTTTCATACTTGAATATATACCCCTGTTTATCTCTCAGTAAACGAAACTCCTCTTAAAGGAAACTTGTTTTCCTGGTCCCTTCAGGTTTCGTTTAAAAGGAGTCTACTGTATTAAGTCTTTTCTCAGAAGGAGGGAAATACTATCATACATGGGGCCTTTGATCCGGGAAGATTGTGGCAGTGTATTATCGCAGGATAACGGCGAACAGGTTGGCGGTGAACGCTATGACTTTAGTTCTTTCACAGTGTACGTCACGCAATCGTAAATAAAATCCTTGTTGTTCATCGATAGCTTGTCAAAGCGAATCTAAAAGAAGGTGGAGCGAGCCTCTTATGCACGAGCAAAAAGTTTCTGGCAAGCAACTCTGACACGTGCTGAGTAATCTTTGCAAACTGAAAAGAGTGTGCCCCTCAACTTTGGTGTTGCAGAAAGAACAGCACTTTTGTCTTTAAACGTAGAAAACTTGGAGATAATGGGATGGTTCTTTCCAGCCTGAAAGCGTCCCTGTCTGTGCGCTCTTTTGACATCACTGCTGTTAATTGTAGTGCCAAGCTTAGTAGCACAGAATGACACAACTTGCAACTCAGATTAGATCCAGCTCTCCCCATTCACATCTTGAATATTAAAAAAAAAAAGGCACAGGTACATTTTACCTAATTGCCAAGTACTGAATATTTGCAACCACCTGGCTAGCAAGAAAAGTCGGCAAGCTTCAAATGGCACGCCAGTGATAAGAGTCGCTCCACATCTCACACTTAAAGTGCATCAACAGCAGCTCCGGCATTGTAGTCACGACTCATAAGTCGTGTTGACGAGTCTACTGAAAATACAGGCGAAAACAGCGTGGCGGGCAAGGTAGCGTGTCTGTACACTTGAATTCTTTTCCTAGATACAAACACACACAACTTATCTGCACTATGTAAGGTTGGTCATTAACCATTGCTGTTGGAACAGTACCACATGGCACACCTTTGGTATGCTAGAGCGCCTTCCACTCCATATAATAGTGGAAAATTAAATTACAAGTTTCTTGAAATTGGGTATAGCATACCGATGAAATAAAATGTTAAACATTTATGATCGCAGTGAATAATAATGCCTTCCAGGTGGTGTAACATGGGCAAAGCCCTCAACTACGGCATCTTGCATAACCTGGGTCGCTTCTGGATGTTGAACCCCACAAAACAACAAATCCAAACAGCATAGACACGCCATTATATCAATATACCAGATGTTTCCAGAAATATGTCCAATATTATTTTTTTTAACTTATGAAAGTAGGCATCTGTGTCTTACCTGCGGCATTCTCTTTACTTTGGCAGAAGGCATCTTCAGATATGTAAAACATTAATTATGGTAGCTATTATAAGAATTAAACTTTAATTAAAGTGATAATAAGTGTTTGTACACATCTGAACATGCCTTCTGCCAAAGTGAAAGAAATGCTGCAGATAGCACGCAAATGCCTCCTTTTTGTAATTTTTAAATAATATTGGACCGATTTCTAGAAACATCTCATATATGAGACTTGGGCCTATTACGAGCCTGACCCGAGCATGAAGCTCATGGCCAGAGTTAACAATGCCCAATCTAACAGAGCCCAATCTAACAATGCCTTACTCGGCCCAGTCCACCCTGCTGGCCGAGCTGAGTCATTAATAATGCCGGACTTTCCAGCCGGCCCGGGCCCACATACATATGACTGTGATGTCTTATGTAATTATCGCATTTGTAGACCGAAGCTCTCCCTAAGTTTTCGTGTAAGGCCTATTATGGCAACATTGAAAAGTGTCAATGAAATGACCCAAAAAAGACTATTTTCTACCTAAACGTACGTGGGGGCAGGTATGAAGAGAAATGGGAGTTGTTAGGCATTCTACAGCGAGAGAATATGGTGCTGGCATCCCTGGCAGAAAGAGATCTGCGGCAGTCCTAAGCACCTCCGCCTAATGAACACTTTGTCTAGCTGGGGCTGAACTGGGTCACAGGGGACCGCAAGGGCGGAGGACTCGGTTTTCTCAGCAGGGGGGGGGGGGCAGCAAGTGGGGACGAGCCCGTGCGAATCGTCAGGAGCATATGTGGATAACTGGCTGCTATATCGGTGGAGTGAAAGTGGCACTGGGACTAGTGGTGTACGACAGGCAAGAATTCATATGAAAGAAACATTGAGATTTTTGACTGCATGGACATTTATGAACTAGAAATGCCGATGGTGGTCTTGAGCTCGATACAATCAATTTCAAGGAACCACTAAAAATAATTCGTTGTTTTGAAAAGTCGTTCTAGTGGAAATATTGAAAATTGGTGAATGCAAACACTTCAGCCACTTACCTGTGCAATCGCATTATGCTCTAATGGTGAGAAAAAACAAACACGAATTATTACCGAACCAGTGCACACTTATTTGAGGAAGAGCACAATCTATCCTGATGTGGGCAGCTCCATAAGCGTGCGCATGCTTTTTACAGACTGCAAAGCATCAACCTTAAGTATAGATTCTTCATGTTGGTGCGTGCACACTGTTTCAACGTCATCTTTGCACTCGTCACCGTTTCCTTACATTGATTTGTGGGGTTTAACGTCCCAAAACCACTATATGATTATGAGAGACTCCGTAGTGGAGGGCTCCAGAAATTTCGACCACCTGAGGTTCTTTAATGTGCACCCAAATCTGAGTACACGGGCCTACAACATTTCCGCCTCAATCGGAAATGCAGCCGCCACAGCCGGGATTTGATCGCTCAACCTGCGGGTCAGCAGCCGAGTACCTTAGCCACTAGACCACCGTGGCGGGGCCCGTTTCCTTATGATGACAAATATTATGGATCATATCGGTCATTAGCTTCGCTCACGTGCATGCTTCTTCGTTGCACTGTGCGTAGTGTTGAGCGTTAGTGAAGCATTCACGGGTAATCATCGGCGACTTCATTCCATAGGTCACTCACGTCGCATTTTTCACTATCGTAACATTCCTTTCATGCTGTTTCCGGAGCTAGTCTTCAACGTTCAATCACCAACCACAAGCCTAGATAGCAGTCGTGCAAAAAGCACGCACGTAAAGACGCCAAACGAAAACAATGGCCACAGGGCAAAGCCTGATGTAAGAAACAAGCACTAGGTAATGATGATGGCGATGGAACGATCACACATTTGAATAGGGCAAACAAATAGAAAAATATGCGGGCGTTCTGATCATGATGATAGTAGCAGATACGAAGCAAGGCATTATTTTTACAGCCATGAGTACCTTTTTAAAATTGCTATTCGTTATTTTGACGTTTTGAGGACATATAAGCGGGACGAAATTCGATACGCTATTCTGAAACATTCGGTACACTGAAATTCGTAGTAGTGAAACATTTTTACATTAAACCTATGGAAATTTGGAAAGGGGTTTTCGAATAAGTTGTTAATCTGAAAAAATCATTATTCTGAGGTTCGCTATAACGAGATTTCACTGTAATTGACGACTTTTAGTCCAGCTCAGAGAATAGCAAACCCGTATGCACTTTGGAAACTGCAGATCATCATCCGAATCGGTCAGTGACTGTGTTTCATCTTTTTCAATTCAGTTTAGGTGTAATGAAAGCGTATCAAAAGCATCCTAAACATACTGAATAAATAGTCTTGGTTGAGACATGAAAGCTCCTATAGCTGGGCGTTCAACTGATAACTGAAGAGGAGCCACCCATGGACGTTTCTTGAAGTTTAACCTCCCTGCCTTTCCTTTGCTTCTCTCTCTTATAGAAGCAGTCCTGAAAAATGAAGTACGTATTTTCTTCGCAGAACTTCAGGAGCTTGAGCAAGTTTAGAGCCTCAAATGGTGTCTTCTCGAAAAAAGCGTGACCTTCTCAGCGGGCAGTAGAACACACTTCGACAGCGAGGTCAATTAGGACACGCGTAAATAAGGACGCAACGCCGAATGACCCTGTAGTGTCAACATTGCCATGCTTGAGATTGTGCACTTTATCAATGAAGTCGGATGAATTGCCGAAGTGTGTCGGGCTGCATCCTACAGGGAGTGAAAGAATGCAGTGTGAGTACTTCAAGTGCTTTGAAGTGGTGACCGTCTACCATGGCCACATTGGTTCATGAGGCTTGGATATCTTGGGCAGTCCAAAGAGCTGTAGCGGAGCCAAGATGGTAGTAATGATGCCGCAGGGGAACGAATCGAAACACCTCCGTGAATAACCTCTACAAGTCTTTTTTTGTACCTTGCTGATAGGGTCCTTATCAAGGTGACAGTAGATGCTTTCCTCTTGCAGCAATGACAGCATCCTGTTCACATATTAAATGCCAAGATTTCTCAGCACACTGCAGGCACTTTTAACATTTCTATTTATCTATCCATCTATCCAGCCACCTATGTCTGGGTGCTCTTGTGATCACCTCCTTAACTTGAGGTAGATCAGAATTAATATAACAAGCAAAGAGGGCTTGACAAATTTTCCTTGCTGGTCATAACATGAATAATGTAAAAATTCTGTTGAGTACAATATCAAACCCTTTACTCCGGGCATGTGTGGGACATACCAATATACCACTGGCATGGTGTGCGGGTATATGCCACAGGTTATTAACTGTTTCTGTCTACCCAGGGATAGCGAGAATAGACATTGGTAATTGGAATGCGAGAGTGGTAAGAAAAACTGACATTAGCGCCGTTAACCCAACAAACTCAAATGAATAAATATCAGCGCCAGGCAGGAATCAAACCCAGGCATTCTACATGGCAATGAAGTATTCTACTCCAGAGCCACGTCAGGTCAATGTTATGTAAACCAGCATTATGCATTAGATGTCTGTACATGACTGAGCCAAACAATGATATCTTCATAGTGCAAAGTAACAAAAACGCCGACCAAGGTGAAATACACAAAAATTAAAAAGACGTTTCGGCTCTCCACACGGGAGCCTTGTTCACAGTGACCGCAAATGGCATAGGGCGCTATTCTTATGCACGTTTCATCACGTCAAAGTAACAAAAACGCCGACCAAGGTGAAATACACAAAAATTAAAAGGCGTTTCGACCCTCCACACGGGAGCCTTGTTCACAGTGACCCCAAACGGCGTAGTGCGCACTTTTTATGCACGTTTCATCACTTCCAATGAAACATGCATAATAATAGTGCACTACGCCATTTGCAGTCGCTGTGAACAAGGCTCCCATGTGGGGAGCCGAAACGTCTTTTTAATTTTTGTGTATTTCACCTTGGTCGCCGTTTTTGTTACTTTGCACTATGTTTGTCCTGACCAGACGGGATTCTGTCAGACTCTTGACTGATGATGTGCTCAATGGTCTCAAAAGTTGAGCAGCAAAAAAAGCAGAGGCATATGCTCACAAAGGAATTATCAGCATAGCTTGCTCATGTTTCCGTCAAGATTTGGGTACATTGCACGAAGCAGAAACAAATTATTTTGAATCACTGAACTAAATTACACTAGTGGTATTGCTTCATTTAACTTGGCCTAACCTCTTCGCGTCGCCCCCAACCTGGCCAAAAGAAATGTTAACATTTTCTCCTCTAGTAATAATAATGTGGTTAAGGACCCTCTGCAACTTTTCAATCTTACGTTTTGTTCAACATAAAGCATCGCAGGCTAATTTATTAAGACGACAGTAGAGAATTAGAGAAACTGGAACATCTACAAGAAATATTTGCAAGCAAAATAGTCATCGCAATGACAACCTTGCGTGCAGCGATGCAGGCTGACGAACCAAAGCAAGGCTCCCTTGCAGCTGCAGTTGCGGTGTTCAGGGTGGCACCAGAATCCAGGTCCAAGTACGCTGCACTCTTCAGTCTTGTTACAAGCTTGGCCGTAATCTGCGGGGCAATAAAAACAAGGAATCATCCGCGTAAATTAGGGAAGTGCCGATACTCTCATTTCATCAAATATATGGGAATCCACGCTTCTCTAACAACCTACCTGCTGCTGTTGCAGAGTCCGTGCGGTTTCGTACGTTGGAAACGACGGGCGACCAAAGTACCAATACGCCAGCCAAAAGGCGGTTTGTTAATCTTATCGCCATTCGTTACCAATTGATCGGCGCTTATCACGAAACACACCACTCAGACGCGTTTGAATGTGCGCAGTCTGAAAACATAATCAATCCAAGCTCACAGAAGTAATTCCATTCGTTTGGTTCCGCCAGATGAGGTTGAAACCAGGGTGGTCGAGCATGCAACCGTCACTTTCCACCACTTTGTATCCCTATATTGGTCCCTATTTGGGAACAAGACAGCACGAATGAACTCGGTTATGAAGCAAAAGCTGGGGTACCGCTAGGCAAAGTTTGCTCGTTGCTTTCATTTCGTGCGCAATAAACCTACGTTCGGCAGCGAGGCACCACGCCGCTCGGAATACTACAATGAAGATGCGGATATTTGTGACTGGGACTGCGGCTAGAAAGGTTCGCCGAGTGTCGCACGCCTTCCCCAGCGGGCGGCGGATATTGTATGCTACTTCCCGTCCAGATGGCGCTACTACAGCAAGAGGCTCCTCGTAGCAGACGACGAAGCGCGAGCGAACGTCGTGTATGCAGCTGTGTCCGCGTTTCTGAAAATGAAACGACAAAAATGTCTATATTTAGAAACATGAGTCGTTCCCTCGAAGTTGTATGTTGTCGGAGCCACTTCAAGTTAGTTTTAAGAATAGCTCACCATTGTAGGTATAGGCCCTTGAATAAAATATTACTAGATGCCGTTAGTGGTTTTGGTACACATAGTGTTCACGTGATGTCACTTTCACCGTTGTCGCCCTCTCCAGCCATGCCTAGGTACCTCACTGGTACCTACAGCAAGCAGTTCGCGTGCTGCAGCGCAGTTATTTGAGAGCTCCTCATCTGTTGTGCGTGGTGTTGAAAGGGCAGCAGCGCGGCTCTTTATCAACGTACTTTAACGAGCTCATCGGATCAAGAAGGCCTCGCTTGTTCACTCTGTAGAAGACCAGAAAATTAAGATGGGTGACACGTTTACCTATACCGGATTTCCATCAGCAGCGATGCCACGTCCGCTACACTGTACCACCGCGTACTCCGGCTACCCGCCACGGCACATAATCTTGCTTTCACTACAAATTGCGTGGTTCAAGACAAGTGAAAGCCCAAAGTTTCTCGAGCCGCAATTTTAAGAGTGGGTGAGCAAAGCGAAAAAGCTCCCATCGAAAACGAGTCATCGTGCAGAGCTAGGCAAGTTTACAAGAGAAATAATAATAATTATTATTTTAATATATTGCTGCGGCCCATGCCACAAAATATATCTCATGCAGCACGGCTATATTCTAGCTCACTTTAGCACGGCTCACCAAGTACTTCAAACTGTGCAGATGTTGAGGCTATTTCATTGGAAATTGTGGAAACAGCAGAGGAAAAAAATTGTGTGAGGTTAGACTTCGCGTGGTGGGTACCACGGTAATATGACGGTCACTTTTTTTTTTCACGTTTGTATGGCACTTTTTTTACCTTGTATTTTAGTTTTGTTGTTGTGCGCTATTGTACAGTGGAGCCTCTGAAAATGATGACGACTGTTTCAGGGAATCAATCGCCCAATATTTAAATATAGGACCTGAACCCCAAATCGAACTGATCGGAAGGTTAACGTTATGGGATGTATTCGCACTATACTCCAAACCAAGAGTGAACGAAGAACGTTTCACATCTGTTTTTACAGTTTGTTTCAATGCAATACCCGATATTATCGCGATCGTCTTACTTCAACCACCTCGATCCCTGGCACGCTGAACATAAAGCAGTGGTCACGGACAAGTTTCTACATACGGTAGTCACAGTAAAAGGAGAAGTTCGAAAGTACAGTAAGTTATTCAAGTTACTTAATAATACTTAACAAGCCCTGAAAGAGGCATAAGGTGAGGGGGGCTGGATACAGTACAATACAATCCCTTAAATACGCGCTGTCACAGAAATTTGAGACATAACAGAAAATTTTGCGCAGGAGCAAATACAGATTGCGGTTACAGTACGTAATATAATACAGCCAAAATACAATTTCGTCATTATACACCATGTAATTAAAACGAAAGCTTGTGCCAATTATACTAACAGACAAACACAATCAGAATGTAAAGCAACCTTCCAAAAGCTCTTAAGCGCATTACAATATATATATATATATATATATATATATATATATATATATATATATATATATATATATATATATATATATATATATATATATATATATATATATATAGATGAAATAGATGATCAGAGTTTCTTCCGGCTACCGTAATAAAAGTTATAAACTTCGAGAATAGTGCAGTATAGGAAACAAAACAATAAAATATTTATTTAATCCTAACAGTTTCGGCTGGTGGACCAGCCTTCTTCGGAGGATGTAAGTGAAATGATACAAGTTCCCGTAGCAGAGGGTCACCCTCACAGTTTAAAGACCCTCCAAAAAAAAGAGAGAGAGAGAAAAAGACAAGCGGGCGAACGAGGTAGCAACAGACAACAAGAAGCAGAAGAAGGAGAGGAACTAGAAAGGAGCGACGGAGAGCCGCCGGAAACGAGCGGGTAATTCTGGCATTGTTACTGGGTATAGGTAAGACGCGCCGCCAGCAGAGGCGACCAAGAAAAACGGAAAAATGTGAAACATGTTGCCGCTTACTCGCATCCCACACATGGATCGAGTTTAAGTTCACGTGGTTCGGCGGCTGGCCCGTGGCATCCGGCCACACACACACACACACACAAGAAGCATACGACCCGCTCCAGCTTTCGGAATATAATGGCCACGTTGGAAAGCTAATGTGCCCTCTCCCCCTCCCTCCACCTGCCCACTCTTGCAGAAAAATGTACAACCAGTCATACTGAAATAAATAAATGGGTATTCTTGTAAAGGATGAAAATTTATAAAAATAAATAATACTAAAAAAGTACTCAGAAATTAAAAAAAAGTCTAATAATACTAACACCATCCGTTTGGTTCACGTAGCATCGAATTCGTTTAGTTTCGCTATATTGACCAACTTGCGTGTGCGACTTCACGTATGTATAAATAAATTAATTGAGTAATTCAATTTCTGTGTTTCACGAAACGTCGCGGAGACACGTCAGTCGCCCAGGGCTCTCGTTGATTCCGTGGGTAAGTGATCTGAATTTCTTCATAAAGTATGACTCCCGCTGTTCGCGCTCCCGTGTGTTCTGGAAGCCGGATTGTAGGAGTATGTCACTTACGCGTTCGAAAGAGTGACCAGGAAGATTGACATGTTTGGAGAACGGCAAATTGGGGAGGCCCTTTACGTGTGCCCTGTGGTTGTTGAAACGCAAACGGAACGCGGTTTCCGTGTGTCCAATATATTCCTGTTTGCACACCTCACAGCGAATTTTCTATACCACATTGGCTGAGTCACAGTTAAGGTCGTCTTTAATTTTGTACACACAGTCTGAACAGGAGGCTTCGGCCGTATCTGTGGTCACCATGTGTGTGCACACCCTGCAGCGAGGTTTCCCGCACGGTCTACAGCCCTGATGGTGGTCGGATTTGTGTGTTTTCGCCCTGACCAGTAAGTCTCTCAGGTTTTTATTTCTTCGGTAAACCACCTTGGGTGGAGTCTGAAAAATGGCAGAGAGGCGACTACTCTGTTTAAGTATGTTGAAGTGGCGGTTTAGTATAGAATTCACCCGGGGGGCGGCGCAATTGACACTCAATTGACACGCAATTGACACGCAATTTGACACCCACGCACAGGAATTGAGAACAGCCTTCTTGCGTCAAAAGTACCCCGAAAAAATAATTGACAATGCAATTGAGCGCGCTCGCTCTTTGGACCGAGAATCAACAATGGGAGAAAAAGGTGGGAATAAAGATGATATAACTTCAGGGGCAAATTTAATCCTCACATACTGCGCCGCCGCCCCCCCCGGGTGAATTCTATACTAAACCGCCACTTCAACATACTTAAACAGAGTAGTCGCCTCTCTGCCATTTTTCAGACTCCGCCCAAGGTGGTTTACCGAAGAAATAAAAACCTGAGAGACTTACTGGTCAGGGCGAAAACACACAAATCCGACCACCATCAGGGCTGTAGACCGTGCGGGAAACCTCGCTGCAGGGTGTGCACACACATGGTGACCACAGATACGGCCGAAGCCTCCTGCTCAGACTATGTGTACAAAATTAAAGACGACCTTAACTGTGACTCAGCCAATGTGGTATACAAAATTCGCTGTGAGGTGTGCAAACAGGAATATATTGGACACACGGAAACCGCGTTCCGTTTGCGTTTCAACAACCACAGGGCACACGTAAGGGGCCTCCCCAATTTGCCGTTCTCCAAACATATCAATCTTCCTGGTCACTCTTTCGAACGCGTAAGTGTCATACTCCTACAATCCGGCTTCCAGAACACACGGGAGCGCGAACAGCGGGAGTCATACTTTATAAAGAAATTCAGATCACTTACCCACGGAATCAACGAGAGCCCTGGGCGACTGACGTGTCTCCGCGACGTTTCGTGAAACACAGAAATTGAATTACTCAATTAATTTATTTATACATACGTGAAGTCGCACACGCAAGTTGGTCAATATAGCGAAACTAAACGAATTCGATGCTACGTGAACCAAACGGATGGTGTTAGTATTATTAGACTTTTTTTAATTTCTGAGTACTTTTTTAGTATTATTTATTTTTATAAATTTTCATCCTTTACAAGAATACCCATTTATTTATTTTCAGTATGACTGGTTGTACATTTTTCTGCAAGAGTGGGCAGGTGGAGGGAGGGGGAGAGGGCACATTAGCTTTCCAACGTGGCCATTATATTCCGAAAGCTGGAGCGGGTCGTATGCTTCTTGTGTGTGTGTGTGTGTGTGGCCGGATGCCACGGGCCAGCCGCCGAACCACGTGAACTTAAACTCGATCCATGTATGGGATGCGAGTAAGCGGCAACATGTTTCACATTTTTCCGTTTTTCTTGGTCGCCTCTGCTGGCGGCGCGTCTTACCTATACCCAGTAACAATGCCAGAATTACCCGCTCGTTTCCGGCGGCTCTCCGTCGCTCCTTTCTAGTTCCTCTCCTTCTTCTGCTTCTTGTTGTCTGTTGCTACCTCGTTCGCCCGCTTGTCTTTTTCTCTCTCTCTCTTTTTTTTTGGAGGGTCTTTAAACTGTGAGGGTGACCCTCTGCTACGGGAACTTGTATCATTTCACTTACATCCTCCGAAGAAGGCTGGTCCACCAGCCGAAACTGTTAGGATTAAATAAATATTTTATTGTTTTGTTTCCTATACTGCACTATTCTCGAAGTTTATAACTTTTATTACGGTAGCCGGAAGAAACACTGATCATCTATTTCATCTATATATATATATATATATATATATATATATATATATATATATATATATATATATATATAATATATTATATATATATATATATATATATATATATATATATATAGGCAGGCATGGTGGTTGAGTCGCCGTAGCGTTGCATATAGTCCAGTACAGTAGATCCTCCGTGAGCGGTCACAACGTGGTTTATTTCGACGTTTCGGCCTACAGTCTGGCCTTCATCAGGATTAAAGGTACAGTTTGTTGGTGCTCAGCTTTGTACGATCTCAAATCAGAGGGAAAGGAAAGAGGAAAAAGATAGAAAAAAAGAAAAAAAGAGAAAAAAAGGATATAAGGTGGACTCCCCTCGGGCGCCCCCTTCCACTCTTCCTTCCACTTCTACCTTCATCTCTCTCCCCCTTCTCCCCTTCACCTTTCTGATGTCAGTGGTCTGTGTATGCTTCCTTTCACTAACGCATTCTTCCCGACCAGACGGCGCCTCCTGGCACTTGCGGTTCGGTGTGGGGCGAAAAAGAGCTTTTTTAGGAAGTTCTAAGCCTTTAACTACTCGGGCTCCCGTCAACATTTCGTCGTAGAAAGAGGGTTTCCGGGTGTTCATGTAATGGAATTCCTTCCATTACATGAACAAAAGAAGTGTAAACATAAGGCATCGCTTTTTTGGGCGAGACCTTTTTGTTGTGGACTATGATTCGAGGGGAGATCCCTTTCGTTATCGCGCGTTGGGAAGCGCGCGCTGTGCGTAAATTCGCCCCCCCCCCCCTTTTCTCGCTGTCATCCCATGGTGAACTACCACAACGTCTCAGCGAACTGGGAGCGCGGGGGTAAACACAGACACAAAGCAAAGAAGAGGCACACAGCACGAGCGCTCGTGCTGTGTGCCTCTGTGATGATGCGTGATACCAAGACATGTGATGAGACATGTGAGTCGAAGTAAAAATTCGAAGTAAATGCTAACTGAGTTTTTGAACGTAAAAGGACAGTAATTTTTCAGTTCATTGAAGTTTTCAGTGAGTATAGAAAGAGAAATTTTTCTCAGCCTTCACAAGGTTTTTAGGTGATTTTTGAGACTTATTTCAAGAGGTAAAAAAAAAAACGGGCGGACGCATTCACACAGAGAGCCGACGAATATAATAAATATGAAATGCCAGCTCAATTGATGACACAGAGATTAGCATTAAAAGAAACAATCACACGCTACAAATGCAGAATAAACAACACCAGAACAGACTGCACGCGTTAGCCGACGGTACTTCGACAATTCGTTATATATAGGCACGACATTTTGACTTGCTATGTAGAGCCAGAGTGATATCTGATTTTTTGCATCGACGAACAATAACGGTTCGAAGTGCAAGCGTAATCTTATAGTGGGCTGCAAGACACCACGATTAACACCGCCCATTTATTTGAGCCCACCCGATCCCACCTTTATTGATTATCTAATAATTAGCTGGCACCCAGCCTATTGGTCTCCCCCCTGTTAGTGCGGCCGATGCACAGGCCCACAAACTATGCTTATGCACACACAAGTGACGGAAACTCAATCATTTTCATTGAGTGGCGGTGCACAAACACAGTAGCAGCATGTATTCAGGACAATGAGCGCAGAAGATAGGTGCCACGTCTGTACCGACGGCGCACAGGCCTTTTTGAGGAGCAAGGCTATGCGATGAAAGACAGCTGGCGATCACAAAATACATCTCCTGTGCGAATTTCGTCGTCATTTCAGACACAAATGAAACATACGTGTCCGCTACCTGTGGCGTCTTACGGGGCGATGTATGTTCTTCCAACTAAGGAGACGGACCACCATCCGGGTTTTCGCCTGTATTTACCGGCGGCCGCTAGTTTGCTCCGTCTGCCTCGTATCGGTGCTCGGCCAGATGTTCGACAACGGTTGGCGCCTTGAACGGACAACTCGGGCTGCACTTTACTCCAGCTGACATCGCCTTTTGTGGAACAAAATCTATGCGATGATTCTTCTACCTGCCCCAGTGACGCCCTCCACTGGCCACTGGCCGACTCGTTTCCGAAGACTCAGTGAAGCCTCTTGTTTATCGCTTCGAAGTTGTAACTTCAGAAAGCAACCACGGATGATGACACCAGCTTTGTTACCGCTGGCAGCTCTTCCCGGTTCGGCATGGAAGCGAAGTATGCGCGACGTAGTGGTTCGGAAGCTCGCGTTCGGATGGTCGCTCGATGATGTAAAGGGCACGCGAGATCCGTTAGCTGAACCAAACACATACATAACGAGCTTCTTACACCACCTGTCTCCAGGGCCAGCCGACGGTAAAAGCCAACAATTTGCGAAAATCTACAAGTTAAACATCCAGCAGCTGTTTTTTTTTTTTCCTTGGTGCAGCCCCCCCCCCTTTTTTTTTTCTTTCGTTCATAGAATCCTTTCCTCGCTCGTTGTGTTTTTGTTGTTCCCAGTTCCAGTGAAAGTGCGTTGACTCGAGGTCAACTAGAGGTGCGGCAATGCCATACAAAACTTTGAAAAAAAAAATATTATCTGTGGTACTCGCATGTCTTCATGGTTCACTGAGAGCGTCACCCATGAAGATGGGGTGAAGGTGGATCGGAGGACGGGGTAATGGAGCAAGACCTGCTGAAGCAGCTGCAACTTGCTGTCACGTGGTAAACAACATTGAAATGCAGGTAAAAAATCACGTGATAGGAAACTCCCCACGAGGTGAAACTGGATTTTAACATCCTTTTACAACGTACCTCAGAGGTAGCGGTAAAACATTCTGATGTGCCACCACTGGCGTAGCCAAGGGGGAAAGGGGGTGGGGGGTTAATCTCCCTCGAAATTTTTCGTCCAGCACCCCCCCACCCCTCGTGCCACTTACTCAACTTTTTTTTCTTTGTCGCTTCGCGCTGATATTCATTAGAAACAAACGCTGCTACTATCAATATCATTGCTGGGCGCTTTTACAATGAACAATATCTGCTTACGGAAAAACGTGTCGCGGCGTTTCTCAAAGCAGCATTCTGTTAGATTTTGGGCAGGAATCTAGGCCGCGAGCACTCCATGTTGGCTCGGCGACGGAATTAATGCTCAAGCGGTGGTCATACTTGCACCCACCGAAACAGATCTCGCCTGAGTCGATCACTACAATAATTTTCATTAGGGAGAGGTTCGTTTTAATTACAATAGCCAGACACAGTTCCAAAGTCTAAAAGACCACCTTCAAGCATATTACAGTTTGACTCTTCGTTCGTGGGCTAAGATATACTCAAGCCAAAGAATAACATTTCTATTTCGTTTTGCTAACACCTAAACACACACACACGCACACGCGAGCGCCTGAATATTGGGTTTATATACCTAAATTAGCTTGTATGCGAGTGTAAATATATTTACACATATACACCTTTATTATGCCTTAACATCTAAGGCACTCCAAAGGGTTGTCTAGTGACGAAGGTGCAACACAGG
Organism: Rhipicephalus annulatus; assembly: GCA_013436015.1. Lineage (NCBI taxonomy): Eukaryota > Metazoa > Arthropoda > Arachnida > Ixodida > Ixodidae > Rhipicephalus > Rhipicephalus annulatus. The sequence continues at coordinate 70,357 of WOVY01003419.1, forward strand.
CAAACGTGCAGGCTCATCACAGCCTAGAAAGGCCTTCTAAAATACTCATCATGTAACTTAGGCTGATAAATAAAAAAGATGGCGGTCATAAACCTAAAGCAGCGTAATGAGAAGTGCAGTGTGGGCAACTGTAGTGAACACAAGCTTTATTGTTCAGCACTGTGGCAAACAGTGCAAGAAGAAAAAGGATGAAGCTGAAAAAATATAGGACAAATTATTTTTATTGATTGCCTTCATCTGTTCGTTTCTTGACATTGACATGACTAGAAGGGCACACTGAGCAATTTCTGCAACTAGCGACATGACGAACGACAAGAAATGCACAAATCGGGAAAATTTTAATTCGCGTAATCACGTAAAAAATAACGTAAAATTACGAGCAATATACATAGTAACCATAGTTTTTTACAAGAAATGAAGGCAAAACTTTGTGCGAGCAATGTCTGACGCCGCAGACACGCACACTACATAACGGAGTACTGTTGATTAGCTTTTTAATTGACACAAAGGTTATACTGTGCATTGCAAGTCACATAATATGCCCCGTATGTTACCCAAAATTTGCTAGAATTACCACATGCAAATTTGGGTTGTTGCACTGTCGTTCACACCTTTCGTATCCGCTAACCACGTCTGCAAGTGAAAGGTGCCACTGAAAAGCAAGGAGTAGGCAACGGGAGAGAACGGAATTACTCCGCCATGCTGTCAAAGTGATTTTCAGCAATGTCTCATACAGTTGAACTTACTATCATATCGTGGTTTTGGATGTTCCTCCTCCACCACCTCCTCTTCCTCGTTCTTATCATCATCATCATTACCCTGACTACGTCCACTGAAGGAAAAAGGCCTCTACAATGTTCCGCCAGTCAACTCGGTCCTGTGCTTGCTGCTGCCACTCTATACCCGCAAGCTTCTTAATCTCCTCTGCCCACCTCACTCTGTCTCCCCCTTAAGTGCTTGCCTTCTCTGGGAATCCAGTCAGTTCCTTTTAATAACCAGCGGTTATTCTGCCTACGTGTTACAAGCCCGGCCCATATCCATTTCGTCTTCTTAATTCCAACTATGATATCCTTAACCCCGGATTGTTCTTTGATCCACTCTGCTCTCTTCTTGTCCCTTAAGGTTACACATACCATTTTCCTTTCCGTCGCTCGCCGCGTCGTCCTCAGTTTAGGCGGAGCCCTTTCTGTTACATAGCTAAGTAACGGCAAGATGCAGCTGTTATATAGCTTCCTCTTCAGGGATAGTGGCAATCTACCAGTCATGTTTTGAGAATGCTTGCAAAATCTGCTCCACCCCATTCTTATTCTTCTAGTTACTTCAATCTTGTAGTATGGTTACGCGGTTATTACCTCTCCTAAGTAGACGTAGCCTTTTACAACTTCAGGTGCACTATTACCCATCTCGAAGCGCTGTTTCCTTCCAAGGTTGCTCTACTGTCACAAGCGAGCACTCAGAAAAGAGCGCACCACCGAATTCTGCCGGTGACGATACCAAGCGCCAGAGAGACGCCTCAAGGTCAACGCTAAAGAAGAAAAACAAGCATCCAAAGACTCCCCGGGTGCGCCGTCTCTCCCCCTCGGACTTTAAACTCAATAAGTTTTCGAACTCTTTAATCTTCAAGTGTCTTGGTTGTTTGATGCATGTGTTTGCATTGTAGCGCGTATTATTGTTTGTCTCCGTTGTTTCAAGTGTAGCTGATTGTATTGAGCAGTCGATTGTTTGGTTGAAGAAAAATTGTACTGAATTATTGCAGAGTGTGCATGTTTGTGTATCGTTTGATCTGCCATACTTGAGAATGTACATTTGTTTTGTTTATCAGCTCTCGGCTCTTACTCGTTCTTTGGACCACTACCGGCTTCCACTGGCGCGCCAAATAGGACCACTTTTAAATTGTCCGCGCTTTCGTGGTGCAGTTCGGGGGGCCGATACTTCAGCCCTTGGAATTAGCCCAGCCATAGCCTCCCTAGTTGACGAGACCTGTGACAGTTATTCTGGCTTCCGCGACAAGGAGATTTTTGATGCACAGATTGTCCAAAGTATTGAGAAAGAGCCTCAAGTCGTTGATAGTGCTATCGTAACGACATTTGTGTGGTGCTCAGTGTTCTCGTTAACGAGTGCGCAGAGAGGGTTTCGATAGACTAATTTAGGCAGATATTTTGTGCACGCGGAAAGGTTTTATTTGCGAGACACCATAGATCTCGAGCAGTTAGTAGCTCTTAGAAGATGGGTCTTTCTGGAGCCGAACTGCGGAAGCGGGTCAGCCAGAAGGAAAAAGAAGAAAAAGAGAGGGCCAAAGAAGAAAAGGCATCAGAGCTGGAAATAGAAAGGCTGGCAGTCTAAAGAGCCAAAGCGGAAAAGGCAGCTGAGCTTGAGAGAGAGATATTTCCAGCCGAGAGGTTGAAAGAAGAAAGAGAGCAACAATTGAAGTTGGAGTTGGAGAGAGAAAGGCTGGCAGCTGAGGGGGCAGAAAAACAAAAAGAAGTGGAGATGGCTGAAAGGGAACGGCAGCGGCAGCACCAGATGAAACTCGAGCGGCTCCGTCTGCAACAGCGAAGTGAAACTCCAGTCCAGGCTAGAGTCGAAAGTAACGAGCGCGAAGATCATGATTTCCGCTTGAACCTAAGCAAGCTGCTCGTAGCGTTTGACGATAGGAAGGAGGACCTTGACGCGTACCTTCACAGGTTTCAGACTATTGCAAGGAGCCAGATTTGGCTGGAACATCAATGGACAACTGCTTTGAGTAATTGCTTGAGGGGCAAAGCGCTCAGCGTGTACAGGAGGCCGACGCGAACCAATGCAGCCAACTAGACAAAGGTGAAAGCTGCTTTCCTAAAGCGATTTAGATTTACTGTAGAAGGTTTCCGGGACAGATTTCAGACAGGAAAACCAGCTGATGGTGAGACGGCTACGCAGTACGCCGCCCGACTTAACCATTATTTCGACAGATGCACCAAACTTTCAGGGACAGCACAGAAGTACGATGATTGTAGAGATCTCCTTATTAGAGATCTCTTTACCAGTTACCACCCAAGCCTGTCAGTGTATTGAAAGAGAGGAGACCTAAGCCACTTGAAGACATGCTTGAATTGGCCGAATAATTATTGGAGCCGCAAGGTGGCACAAATCCGGCCAAGGTTAAGAAGGAATGTCCCGAAGATTCGAAGAAATTGACGCCCGAACAAAAGAAGCGTGCACCGGAGAGTGTTTCGCGATGTTTTCTGTGTAACCGAGTGGGTCTTCGCGCTAACAGCTGTCGAACTTACTTTACGAGCCCTACGGTTGTAAAATGTTTGAAAGGTGGTCAGACCGGGCACAAGGCAGACGCATGTCGTAACGGAGCGAGTCAAACCCACCAAGAAGACTGTGTGCAGGCGGAACCAAAAGCCGATGACAATGACATCACCGACGGATTCGTAGAGTTGAAAAATGTAAGACACTTCCTATTGAGGGTGCTGTAATGATAAAACATCATCTTAATACATAAGAAATGAGATGACAAGGACTTGAAGAATTACAGGCCGATTAGCTTGCTCTCTGTAGTATACAAGCTATTTATAAAAGTAATTGCTAACAGAGTAAAGAAAACATTATATATAGAATTCAATCAACCAAAGGAACAAGCAGGGTTTCGAACAGGCTACTCAACAATCGACCACATTCATACTATCAATCAGGTAATAGAGAAATGCTCAGAATATAACCAACCACTATACATAGCCTTCATAGATTATGAGAAGGCGTTTGATTCAGTAGAAATATCAGCCGTGATGCAGGCACTGCGGAATCAGGGCGTCGATGAAGTATATATAAACATTCTTGAAGAAATCTACAGGGGATCAACTGCTACCATAGTGCTTCATAAAGAAAGCAACAGAATACCAATCAAGAAGGGTGTAAAACAGGGGGACACAATCTCCCCAATGTTATTTACCACGTGCTTACAGGAGGTTTTCAGAAGCCTAGAATGGGAACAGTTAGGGATAAGAGTTAATGGAGAGTACCTTAGTAACCTGCGCTTCGCCGATGACATTGCATTGCTGAGTAACTAAGGGGACAAATTGCAACTCAAGATTACGGAGTTAGACAAGGAGAGCAGAAAGGAAAGTCTTAAAATGAATCTGCATAAAACGAAAGTAATGTACAACAACCTCGGAAAAAGAGCAGCGCTTCGAGATAGGTAATAGTGCACTTCAAGTTGTAAAAGACTATGTCTACTTAGGGCAGGTAATAACCGCGGAGCCGAACCACGAGATTGAAGTAACTAGAAGAATAAGAATGGGGTGGAGCCCATTCAGCAAGCACTCTCAAATTATGACAGGTAGATTGCCACTATCCCTCAAGAGGAAGGTATATAACAGCTGTATCTTGCCAGTACTTAGCTACGGAGCAGAAACCTGGAGACTTACAAAGAGGGTTCAGCTTAAATTGAGGACGACGCAGCGAGCAATGGAAAGAAAAATGGTAGGTGTAACCTTAAGAGACAAGGAGAGAGCGGAGTGGATTAGGGAACAAACGGGGGTTAAGGATATCATAGCTGAAATTAAGAAGAAGAAATGGACATGGGCCGGCCATGTAGCGCGTAGACAGGATAACCGCTGGTCGTCAAGGGTAACTAACTGGATTCCCAGAGAAGGGAAGCGGGTTAGGGGGAGACAGAAGGTTAGGTGGGCAGATGAGATTAAGAAGTTTGCGGGTATAAATTGGCAGCAGCAAGCAGAGGACCGGGTTAACTGGCGGAACATGGGAGAGGTCTTTGTCCTGCAGTGGACGTAGTCAGGCTGATGATGATGATGATGATGATTATGAATGATAAAACGGCCAATTGGTGTTACGAAGAAAAAGACAGAATTTTGGTACGCGAAAGTGAGTACACAGGCAAAACGAAAACGGTTTGCCTAATTGAACGCGCGGTTCGGATGCTTCCCGAAGCAGAGATTGAGGTTGAAATCCCTTACTTCAGCGGGAAGGTTAGTGCCCTATGTATGACGACCCCCCTGTACGACCTCAGCATTGGAAACATCGACGAGCGATTCCGAACATTTTGAGGCAATACCCGAAGATTCAGCCCTCGCCGACACATGGACCGCGAGATACAGTGGAGAAGCATCCCGCGATGGATTTCACCCGAGTTCAAGGTGAAGGGTTCAGAGCCTGAATGTTTAACGAGATGGAATGTCCAACGAGACGGAATGTCCAATGGGTCACAGGACGGGCGAGACTGAATGTCCAACGAGCCTGAGTGTCCAACAGAGACTCAATGTCCAATGAGAGTGAGTATTCAACGAGCCCGAATGTCCAACCGAGACTAAATGCCCATCAAGACGGAATGTCCCTCGAGACGGAATGTCCTTCGAGACCATCGGCAGTTTCGTCCGTCTGCCCAGAGACCATGCACCTGCTAAAAAAACGCAAGGTACAGTATGCCAAATCCCATGCGCTGACTGCCCCGCTTCGTACATTGAAGGAACCGCGAACTTCCGTGTAGGAATGCGGCAGTACAAGAATGACCTTCGTCAATGCAACAACGTACAGAACTCAATGGCATAACACTGCGAGCCGTTCGACTACCAGTCCCGACAGTGCGGTGTCGAGCTTTTTGCCTTGTTTTGTACGCTTCCTGCATTCCTTGGGATGCACAAAGAGCGCGAAAACAGGTACGAGAAACTGAACCCCGGGAACGGACTGTGCCACCAACTTTTTGCTGTGTGGACTGCATGAACATAATCCTGGGTGACAGACCATCGAAAGTGCTTTGGCACTGCAAAGCTGACTTTATATGGAAAGGCGTTTGAAAAAAAGAAAAAAAAACAAAAAGTTTGGCAGATCCTACGTATATCAGGGAATCGATGTTATGCGAAGCATGCGGAGGGAAGGTTTTTTTTTTTTTTATTGAGCGACACGTCATGAAATGACGCTATATATATGTATAAATGTTGCACACAGAGACATATGTTGAAAAGTTGCAGATGTTTATATAACCAGTTGTTAGCACTTGCGCAACGATGCCAACTGGAACATGCATATTAGCCACACCAGAAGCTTGTATGTAGCGTTGATGGTCGTGAGGATGCTGGCCCTAGACACTGCTATACATAAATCAACTTCAGTACGTGGCAACTAATCAAAATTAACGATAACCCAACATGATGGCTGTATCAAAAGAGTACATAGTAGTATTTATAAAACTGGGTAGGCAGCACTGCAACCACTATTGATGTTTCACAACATTAGCGTCAATTTCAAAAATTGTTCGGAGACCTGGCGTAGCTCAGTGGTAAAATACCTCATTGCCACTCAGATTGCTTGGGTTCGATTCCAGCTGTGACCCTGACATTTAGTCTTTGCATTCGTCGGGTCGACGCTAGCGATGTCGGGTATTTCTTAACGCTCGTGCGTTAATACTACCCATGTGTGTTCTTGTCGTTACTGGGTAGATACTAAGTGCAAATCACCTGTAGCACATACCCGCATACCAGCGGCACATACCCGCCCATGGGTATGTGCCACTGTCTGGCGAGAAGTGTTTGACGACGTACGCGGCGGGATTGTCACATTACTAATTGTCTTGACTAGCGCGTCGTATTCATCAAACCATCTTACCCTTCTTTGCGAGTTTTTCACCCGCCAACTTAAGTGGGTCACCGCGAGAGCACCCAAACATAAGCGGCAGAATAGAGAGATAGAGATAGATAGATAGATAGATAGATAGATAGATATGCTCAATTCCGCCGAAGTTCGCTAAGAAATGCTTCGCATTTAAAAGACGGGCGTTGCTACGTTGTATCGGTATGACTGGACTACAGACGTGTTGGGAAATCTCATATATATATATATATATATATATATATATATATATATATATATATATATATATATATAAATAAGGGAAAGAAGTGTATACCTAAGGGCTCGTTTTTCCGTGTTTTTAACACAATAACACAATATTAATGAGGTATAACAGACAGTAATGCCAAGGAATGTACAGGGGAAGTTATTAAAACCAATGGAATGAAAATAAGAAGAAAGAAAAGTGGATGAAAAAATTACCAACTGTGAGCAGGAATCGAACCTACGACCTTCGAATTACGCGTTCGATGCTCTAACCACTGAGCTATCACAGCGGCCCTCCCTCCATCCACTTTTTTGGGTTTATCTGTGAATTTAGAAGTAGGAGCGACAGTCAGCGCCATCTATAAGCCAAACGACGAGTGTGATAACACTCTTATGCCCATGTTTGGCGTCACGTAGAACGTGAACTTATTATGAGCGGGCAGCTGAATAAATGTCCCTCTTATACAACCTAAACACACCAAGTCTGCCAGTACGAGACCCTCGTTCAATGAAATAAGGGAAAGAAGTGTATACCTAAGGGCTCGTTTTTCCGTGTTTTTAACACAATATTAATGAGGTATAACAGACAGTAATGCCAAGGAATGTACAGGGGAAGTTATTAAAACCAATGGAATGTAAATAAGAAGAAAGAAAAGTGGATGAAAAAATTACCAACTGTGAGCAGGAATCGAACCTACGACCTTCGAATTACGCGTTCGATGCTCTAACCACTGAGCTATCACAGCGGCCCTCCCTCCATCCACTTTTTTGGGTTTATCTGTGAATTTAGAAGTAGGAGCGACAGTCAGCGCCATCCCATAGCTATGCACCATATCACCAAATTTTGTTCTGTTAAATGTAGCATCGACACAGACTATAAGATTTTGTCGTGTGCTTCGCTACATATATTAAACAGCGGTTGCGTTATTTAAGGTACCTTGAAAGTTGTAGTGACCAGGTTTCCCAAAAGAATGGGGTAAAAACGCTGCGTTTATACCGTACGTCACGCTTTATCACTCGCAAAAACAAATTTTTTCACGCTTCAATGTGGTCAAAAAACTCTGTTACATCTCGGCAATGAGAAGCGCGTTTAAACTTTAATGACTTGTTTGAAGTGTTGAGTCACCCTATGAGATATATATAAGCGTGAAAAAATTTGTTTTTGCGAGTGATAAAGCGTGACGTACGGTATAAACGCAGCGTTTTTACCCCATTCTTTTGGGAAACCTGGTCACTACAACTTTCAAGGTACCTTAAATAACGCAACCGCTGTTTAATATATGTAGCGAAGCACACGACAAAATCTTATAGTCTGTGTCGATGCTACATTTAACAGAACAAAATTTGGTGATATGGTGCATAGCTATGGGAAATTTTCAGTACAAAACAATGCCCTCACAAGACGTTCACAATCGCCCGTCCTGTCTCTCTCGTTGTTGTGAATAAGTTGTTTAGCGTTAGTAACTTTCCCTCTAACCACATTTATTCATGGAAAACACGAAGCAGCATTTGAGGACACAAACAGTTCAATGCAACAGGTAGAGAAGGGGTGCTCCATGCTCTCGAATTGTGATGCTTTGTCGCCTCTTAAGATACATGAGCGATGAAGCCGTGGCAGTGCACTCGTTGTTCACTGTTTGGGTACATAACTGTAGACCAAGCTCATTGTGAATCAAGAAGTCCCGTAATAAAGCTGGCCTGGAGTTGCTCTTATGTCAGACCATGCTGCAAAGCCCCCTTCCATGCCCCCGTATACAGCCATGTTCGCATATATCGAACGTTTATGAGACACACACTAATGCTATGATCAAGAATTATTCAATATTTTCGCTGGCTAGTATCTCGCTTAGCTACACGTTCTTCTCTCCTCTGGAAAAAAATTACGCGAATTTCATTGCATGCATTAACATAAATTGCTGTTTCTACTTCGTCATAAACTGTCATCTGTGTGCTCCATAAACACATCACCTATAACACTAAAGTGCGAGCCAGTGCAATGCATAAAAGCATTATTACTTGACGAAGACTTAAGGGTCTCCCGGAAAGAAACTCCTAATTCCTACATATTCAAACTGAAATTTTAAAATCGTCCCGCCGCGAACGGGGTTAGCTCCGGGACGAAATACACTGCGAAATGGGCTACCATATGGTGTGAGCTGTGCACCATAGAGTTATTATTATTATTATTATTATTATTATTATTATTATTGTTGTTGTTGCTGCTATTGTTGTTCTGAAGCAGTTCGTCGTGCTTAACCTCGGGTTTAGAGTTACTGTATAACCTCCCTGAAGGTAGCACATGCACCTTTAACCAATCTCTGTCATCCGATGAGTTACCTAAAGACTGGAAGATTGGCAAGGTAGTCCCCGTATTGAAAGGCACGGACGGGCACTCACCCCGCAATTATCGACCCGTTTCACTAAAATGCATATCCTGCAAAACTACTTCAACATATTATAGCTTCTTATATCTATCATCACCTTGAATCGAATACCTCCCCCCCCCCCCTAATCAGCATGGCTTCAGGAAAGCGGCTACTCATGCGACACTCAGTTATTCATCACTGACCTTTACTTTAATATGAAGAGTAACGATTGCCTTTAATACTAACTTATATTTGTGATCCAGACATTCATTCGGCCATTTAGGACCCTCTCTATGAGTTTGACCATGTTAGAAGTTAGCGAAATGGGTCTCATATTTTCTATGCTATAACATAATCCTTGCTTTTTAGTAATGAAATTACCTTATCTATTTTCTTGTCATATGTATCTAGGTTCTTTAAAGAGTAGTTCATAAGATTGAGGACGTCACCGGGCGATAGTTTGAAAAAAATTTAACCATAAAAAATGTGATTCCATCAGGACCAGGAGCTGACGAGGGTAAATGTCGAATCACTTTTGGTGCTCCAAACAGGGTAACGTTTTAAAAGTACGTTTTCATGCTAGACTTTTGCCAGTTGAAAGCCATAGTTAAAAAAAAAACCTAATGTCTAGACATCTGCCAATTGAAACTAAAAATTTCGCCGTTTCTTCTAATGATAGCTTTTCATAATCAGTATTTGCTGCATACGGCAGGATTTTGCGAGATCGCATATACCGAAATAAAGCTTTCTCATTTTTAAGTTTTGAAAGAAAATCGAAATGTATTTTGCTATATTCTTCTTCAGCTTAGGCCATATTATGACTGGTTTTTAAGGGGCTCATTATGAATCAGTTTCTTCCAAGCTGCCTGTGGTCGTCTGTGATCACGTGAACTGTCGAAATTCCTTAAAGGGCATCAGGTTAATCTCTTCGCCGATTGACAAGCAAGTTCAGCTTTTTTGTATGCCCTTTCTAAGACTGTTTTGTATGCCATAGCTTTAGTGTCATCGCTGTCTTGAGAGGAATAATGTTGATTGATTGATATGTAGGGTTTAACGTCCCAAAATCACCATATGATTATGAGAGATGCCTCAGTGGAGGGCTCCGGAAGTTTTGACCACCTGGGGTTCTTTACCGTGCACCCAAATCTGAGCACACGGGCCTACAACATTTCCGCCTCCATCGGAAATGCAGCCGCCGCGGCGAGGATTCGAACCCGTGTACCTTAGCCACTAGATCACCGCGGTGGGGCTGAAATGAATAATGTTAAGCAGCCTTTAGGTCGTGTTTAACTTTTGAATAGTATTTCGTCGCTGATATGTGTTAAGAAAAGTGGGTAGCGATTTAGAGTACCAGGTACTCTACTATGGGAGAGCAGTAAGCCGTCCCGCTTGATACCGAATCCCGAATATTTTGCGGGATTCAGCTATAGCAGTGTGTATAGAAAAAGTGGTTAACAATTTCAAGTACTTAGTACTTGACAATGGGAGAGCCTAAAGCCGTCCCATGAAGCTCTGTGCGGTAAATGACTTTTTACATAATTCCTTCAAAACGACTTGACAGAATCGCTTGAAGTGATGAGGATGTTACTACCTGCTTACAAGTTTGTAATGGGGGTGGGGCGGCAGAATGTTAACGAAAAAATTTTATCTGAAATAGATCGTAACATTTCTCTTTAGCGAAAAGCAGAGACGATTTGGCCAGAAAATGTAAACTTTTGTTAAGCATGCCTTGAAGAATTCTACTAGCACTTTTTTAAAACAAGCCTTTGTGTTTTCACAGAATCCATCTGGGTAATTTCAATCAGGGAAAGCTTTCGCCCCGCTTGCTCCGTTAAGATTGCCCAAGTACAACTCAGGAACACGTGTTGAGTTGTTTATCCCCAGGAAAGCCTGTTGATTCATAGCGCGTGTGTTGTCCGTGAAGTTTGTGTGTGCGAGGATTGCGTCCTGCCAGCGAGGTGTGTATGATCATGTACTCCTGTCAAGCTGTCCCTCTCCGTCTGTTCCGGCTTTTACGACCATCACACGTTTCGATACTGCTGGTTATTTCATTTGAAGGGCCTCGCAATTTCTGAAGTCGATCGCGTTGGCGAACTCTTTGCATGTGGGTATGCACTTGAAACAAGTAGCGGATCTGAACAATGCGAGCTTACGTCCTAGACTCCCGGACGTGTGTTTACAAGTGAGCACACTGCGTAATTAGTGCGGGCGCAGTTGCACAGCGGGGTGTTGGGGGTTGAATCCCGCGTACATTATGCATTCCTACCACTGACAAACATACGTCCTTAACACGAACGAAAGCAGCCCTGCGACTCAAAACATTAATTCTCCTCCATGAAGATGTATTCTTGTCACTGTATATCCACATGCTAGCAGTTTGGCGTAACCAGCAGTTGTAATTATTTTAGGTTAACGGCTCTCATCTAAGGACCTGCTCAATTTTTGTTTCATTTTTTTTAAAAAGAAGCATTCACACTTCTATTAACTTTAGTTCACGTGCCTTAGATTTTTCGCATTGCAATCACAGGCACGGGCACAATATGTCACACGGGCATTTTTGAAAACGATCAGGGTCGACATGGACTAGATTTCTTGATCACTATATAGTGATCACACCGGCGTTGGACCAATCTTAGACCCGTATCGGCTAACGTCGGCCGCAATATTGGCCGAAATTTGGCATCTCGACCAAATGAAACTTCTTCCGAAATTAGGACCGATGTTCAAGCGTCACCCCCACGGTTCAAGCCGACCTGGGGCCGACGTTCTGCTGTATCATTTGCCATTATCCAGCTGACGCCGGCCCAAGCTACACATGCCAATGAAAGTCCGTCCTTTCACCGACGTAGTTGCCGACACACATCCAGCATAGGACCATTCTCCGGCCACCATGTTGCCCCGGAAAGAAACTCCTAATTCCTACATATTCAAACTGAAATTTTAAAATCGTCCCGCCGCGAACGGGGTTAGCTCCGGGACGAAATACACTGCGAAATGTGCTACCATATGGTGTGAGCTGTGCACCATAGAGTTATTATTATTATTGTTGTTGTTGCTGCTATTGTTGTTCTGAAGCAGTTCGTCGTGCTTAACCTCGGGTTTAGAGTTACTGTATAACCTCCCTGAAGGTAGCACATGCACCTTTAACCAATCTCTGTCATCCGATGAGTTACCTAAAGACTGGAAGATTGGCAAGGTAGTCCCCGTATTGAAAGGCGCGGACGGGCACTCACCCCGCAATTATCGACCCGTTTCACTAAAATGCATATCCTGCAAAACTATACTTCAACATATTATAGCTTCTTATATCTATCATCGCCTTGAATCGAATACCTCCCCCCCTCCCTAATGTCTAGACATCTGCCAATTGAAACTAAAAATTTCGCCGTTTCTTCTAATGATAGCCTTTCATAATCAGTATTTACTGCATACGGCAGGATTTTGCGAGATCGCATATACCGAAATAAAGCTTTCTCATTTTTAAGTTTCGAAAGAAAATCGAAATGTATTTTGCTATATTCTTCTTCAGCTTAGGCCATATTATGACTGGTTTTTAAGGGGCTCATTATGAATCAGTTTCTTCCAAACTGCCTGTGGTCGTCTGTGATCACGTGAACTGTCGAAATTCCTTAAAGGGCATCAGGTTAATCTCTTCGCCGATTGACAAGCAAATTCAGCTTTTTTGTATGCCCTTTCTATTACTGTTTTGTATGCCATAGCTTTAGTGTCATCGCTGTCTTGAGAGGAATAATGTTGATTGATTGATATGTAGGGTTTAACGTCCCAAAATCACCATATGATTATGAGAGATGCCTCAGTGGAGGGCTCCGGAAGTTTTGACCATCTGGGGTTCTTTACCGTGCACCCAAATCTGAGCACACGGGCCTACAACATTTCCGCCTCCATCGGAAATGCAGCCGCCGCCATTAATACGCCACTAATACGCCAGCATTCGCTGTACGACGAATATCGGCTACCGTCGGCTTGCCAATATTTCACCGTTATTAATATGGGCTTTTCGCTACTGGCATTCTTTAGCTGGTAGACCTTACATTACGCCCCCAGAACTTCCCCTAGCAGCTTATAGCAGCCCCGTACGAGCTTCACGGTGTATTATACTTCAAGGAGACTGACCACTGGATGACTAGTGCAGAAACACTACACGATTCCACTAAATCGTCCATTTTTGCCTTTTTTCTTGCATTGCCTATTACTCTCCCCACATGTAGAGCATACGACTGCACAAGTCTAGTAACTGTCTAGTTTTCTCCACACATACCTCCTCGGTTTTGCGAGAAATTGTAACATAGGTTGTTCCATCAAGTATTAGCTAAAAAAACATGAACTAATATAACTGCTCTGTGCAAATATTCCGCACATAAGAAATCTACAAATAAGAATACCAGAACACAATTTTTGTAACTTTATTTCTGAATATACCAAGTCAAACCATTTATTTTTCAGTTCAGCTTTTCATGTTGCTGCTGTTCGGTAATGTAGCCCAAACTAGGAGGCAAGTTCAGCAAGGCTCTATGGGCATAGGCTGGCCAGGGCAGCAGAGGTAAGGCGATGATTTAGAGGCTGAAGCAGAAGATGAGGATATGACGATGGGCTGCCCAGGGTCCTGCAAGCAGCGATTGGACAGGAAACCAACCATCGCAGATCCCTGCTCTTAGGGGCAGCAGCGATCGAGCTGCAAATCTATGAACACATGTGTAAAGTGCCTTTCCTAACCTTCATTGAGGCCAACAAACTTCAACAGCGACGTCTTGATGAAACGCTGAGCTTTTTCAAACACCTGCATACGCAAATAGAAATAAACACCTCAAAATAAGTTCTAAGCACTGTAGTATAACACATATGCAAGCTAAAACGATGAAAAACAATGACAGCAGTCGTTATAATGAACTATCCACATCAAATGCCATGTGGCCATTATGAAAATAAATGAACAAATGCTTCAACAGCCATTGTACAAAAAAAAATCTGCCACAGACCAAAATATTTAAGAATAGGTTTCAATGAAAGTCGATTAAAACAAGCTTGTTTGGCTAACTTACAAATAAACACAAGGTCTTTCATGATTTCTAAACATGACTTACAGGGTTGGAAGCCAGGTGAACTAGTCTGCAGCTATAGCCTATAGCTGTATGAATTTATAACAGGACAACAAGACACATGACCGCACGAACTTTTAACTCTGGATAATTCTTGGGCACACATAAGCTAATACTGCACAAAAGAATGACTGACCACCAGATAGACAACACAAGATGAAAAAATCTATGCAAACCCAATTTCAGCACTGACACTTGTAAATTATTTCAGGGCACCGGTATTATTTTTAAAATGGTATTTCCAAATGCTATGAAAGATGTGCTGATGTGGTTTCCTATGTTGTTATTTTCGCATTAAATAAACCTCCGAAATTTCAAGTGCTTTTTGAGACTTGTATTGATCCGAAGTCTCGGTTTCATAGGAGACCAGGACTGGATAGGTGGCTCACCAAAAAACAGCACTTGGCAGAGAGTCGCGACAACTCAGCCATTCGCGCCCAGACGACCGACTGCAGGGAGAGCACGCACTTGTGGCGCTGCCGTGCTTCATTTTAGAACGAACAGCTCTAAAAGCCAATGCGCCAGTAATACTGCACTGTGGTTTTGATTGATTGATTGATTGATTTGTGGGGTTTAACGTCCCAAAACCACCATATGATTATGAGAGACGCCGTAGCGGAGGGCTCCGGAAATTTCGACCACCTGGGGTTCTTTAACGTGCACCCAAATCTGAGCACACGGGCCTACAACATTTCCGCCTCCATCAGAAATGCAGCCGCCGCAGCCGGGATTCGATCCCGCGACCTGCGGGTCAGCAGCCGAGTACCTTAGCCACTAGACCACCGCGGCGGGGCTGCACTGTGGTAAAAAAAAAAAAACTGTCAAAAGGCTACTCTCACATAAATAGCACTTGAAAACGGAGAGAAGCTCTGCAAAGCGGACTGCATCTATGCATGTGGCATTGAAGAGACAGTGTTGTGCAGTGATGGCAACTCCCTCGTGATCATTTTCTGGTTGGGATTTTGTGCTGTGGTAGTACCGGCTTATACGCCTGTGCGGCGACGATATTACACTGCGCACTTCTCTAGTAAAAGAAAATTAATAAGTAGTGGCTGCGGCGTCACTTTTTTTTTCTGGCGGCATATGTACACTATGTCTGCGGTATGTATGTACGTGGACGTTGATCAAGCAAACCACTGTGACAGCATAGCACGGGTGGTGTCACGGTCTTATGCTTGATAGCGCGGGATGGATCTCCGACAACAATGGCTGCATTTAGATGGGGACGAAATATAAAAAAAACACCCATGCAAAAGATACTTGCGCATTGGAAAACCCCAAGCGGTCACAATCTTGGTACGTACCCTACAGTGTACCTCAGAATGATATCTTGTTGGCACAATAAAGCCTAGCAATTATCGACGTTGAACAGACATGTTCATTTTAGACCGACCCAGGCAAGCGAAAAAAACTTAAACTGTGTGTTAGGTGAACTAAACAACAAACAAGTAAACATCAAAGACATTTGATACTTCTCTAGCAATGCACAAATTCCGATGTTACTTAGCCATGGCAGCAAGTGAGAAAAACGCTTACCGAATCGGCTGGCTCCATAAAGCTAAGTTTTGAGCAATGCGCTCCTTTGTTCGTAACAAGAACCCTGTCTTTTGCACAAATTAAGTTAAACAGAGGCACTTCGGAATCGAGTTTTCATTGAGAGAGTATCTTTTATAACAGTTCAAAGGCGTATGAACGTGACCCTGCGCAAGTGTAGTGGGCAATGAAGATTTCCTTTACAAGCAACTGTTTACATAAACAAAAAAAAAAAAGACTACCTGCCTATCGTTTCGTTAACCACACGATGTGGCATCAGATAGAGTTTGGTGGTGATGGTCAATATCACGATAGCCCCTGAATTGGGCACAAGAAAGGGATCATAATAGCGCTACATCATGCCCCAATAAGAACTCGTGACTGCTGTTAAGGCGCTACAACACGAGGTCAGTGACAAGGCCAAGTTCAATGAAGTGATAGGACTAAAATGACAGTGAACCTCTGATGTTTTACTTGAATAAAATGAAATATTGCTTCAAAGCAGTGTTTGCAGTGACTCGTGTTGCACCAGCAGTTGGCAATATTTTCTTACAGGTACACTAAAAATAACCAATGTCTCAGTTTAGACTGACACACTGACACCGAGACCTTTCATGCCACAAGTCCATAATCAGTAGAGAAAATTAGGGTTGAAGTTTATTTTTAATTTCGTGATGTACAAATTTTGAAAATGTATTGTATTTTCACAACATTGGCTTGATGAATATTTCTGAAACTTCGTATCTTAGGTCCATCACCCCGACAGATGACAGTGCACTTGATTTTGATGAATTAATATTTACGTAAGACCCATTCAATAGGGATAATGCATCAATAGGGACAATGCACTCATGGTTGATATGTACCATGAGTTGATCACTTTCCTGCCATTAGTACGTAATGAATTGCCAAGTTCCTGCAACGTCACACTGCCTTGTCATATCACGGAGAAGCCACCCACTTGATATCGAAACTGAGAGTGTCTTTTAAAGGTAGAGGTAACAAAAACATATGTGATGCTTTCCGACGCAATACAAACTCTCTTCTTAAACTAATCGTCTTCTATAGAACAACGATTCCTAAATATTGAAAATTCGTCTCTATACTCTTTCAAGTGATGCCAACAAGATGAATCAGGACAGTAATATTAGATGGTTTGGCAGTATGTATTTCGGTACATGCACGATTACCTGATCAATTGTGAAGGAAACAATAGTAACGAATGGATGGTAGATTACGGCCGGTCTATAGGCGCTCGCTCGCTCCCTGCTTTTATGCCCTAAGCAGCCACCACGAGTAAAATATAGTATTTATACAGTGACAGCGCACTCCGCATGAGGGCGTCGAGAGCCAACTCTTCAAAACGCATTTTGCCGCATACGCATTCCCCAGCCACTTTCTCGTGCCAATTACTTTTCCATTTGTAGGAAGCAGTGAGAGTAATAGAGGTGTGTGTGGGCACAGCCTGCATTTTTTGGAACTCATGCATTGGGTAATGAATACGCACACGCAACAGCACAAAATCTTTTCTTTAAGGCTCGAACACATTCTATTTGCTGAATTCGAAAATGTTTGAGGCCGGTGTGGTTGGATTTATCATTTTTCATTTCATTTATTGCATCCTTAAAGGCCCGAGGGCATTACATAAGGGGAGGCAAAGAATACGCTGTGAGTGTGTATAATTCAAGTTGAACAAATTATTATAAACAGTACAGTTCTAATATGATAGTTTGGTCAAAAAAGACAACAAAAATGAATCAAATAACACACAAAAGAAACGCTTTGGCTGGGAATTAGAGTACAAACAACTAGGCACAAGCAAATTATACATACAGTACGTTGGTAGAATATATTTATAGCCACAAGTTAATGGGTGGAATCAAAGTGGGATTCCAATTTTGCGCGGAATGATGTGCGGTCAGGTGTGGCAACAATGGTGTCGGGAAGGCGATTCCAAAGTGTTATTGCTTGGGGGAAAAAGGACTCGTTCATTGCGGATGTACGGCCGTTGATTCGTGCAATGGGGTTTGAATGGTTAATGCGGGAAGAAGTTCTGTTTGGGGGCTGTAAAAGTTCTTGTCTTGATTGGGGTCGGAAAAAGAAACTGTGGAGGAGGCATAGGCGCGAGATGAGGCGGCGCGACGCGAGTGATGGCAGTTCAATTGATTGTTTTAGGGCGGTGACGCTGATTTCTCTGGAGTACTGTGAGGTTATAAAGCAGGCAGCGCGGTTTTGAACTGCTTCTAGTTCGCTAACGAGGTATACCTGGGATGGATTCCAAATGGACGATGCGTATTCGAGCTTTGGCCGTACGTATGTTAAGTATGCTAGTTTTTTAACGTCAGGAGATGCTGATTTGAGGTTACGGCGCAGAAAACCAAGCGTACGCAGGGCGTCTGAGCAAATGGACTGCACGTGCGGTGCAAATGAAAGAAATGGGTACATGTGCACTCCGAGATACTTGTATGATGAAGCCGAATCGAGAGGAAGCGAATTGATAAAGTAGGCATTGACTGGCGGTCCTATAAAGACGTTTCGTTTTATTTAAAAGACTTTTCAGTTGTTTGTTGAACCAATGATTTGTGGAATCTGATTTTACGCGAATGGTTGGAATATACTGTTTTTCTAAGTTAAGTATCGTGTTTTTGAATATCTGCCAGTTGGCGTTTACTGAGCGGGTTTGATATGATCCGCGAAAACTGTCAAGAAAAGAACCAAGTTTGTCGTTGATAGCGTCATAATTTCCTCGTTTGTAATCAGTTATGAATTTTTCAGTCGGCGACCTTCTGGTCAGAGGTAAAGATATGCAGTTGTGGATAAGGTTATGGTCGCTACACCCGGGGAGTACTATTGTGCGCTTTATGTCATCCGGGCTTGATGTTAGAAGAAGATCTAAAGTATTATCACCTCTTGTGGGGCATGTTATAGCTTGGTGTAGGTTAAAATCTAGCGTCAGATCAAGGAATTGCTTTGATTCGTTGGACGGGGATGCACTAGGGGCTGAGAGTAAAGGCCAGTTTATTTGAGGGAAATTAAAATCACCAAAAAGAAAAATAGGGGCGTCCGAGAACTTGTATTTAATGCGGGTGAGTGAATTAGAAAGGAGGATGGAAAAGCCAGGTTCAGAATCAGGCGGCCGGTAACAGATGCCAAAAATCGCCTTTTGGGCAACGTTTGACACTCGCACCCAGGTTAGTTCTAATGTGTCGTCATGAGTGATAAGAGAAGATGTTAGATTGTTTTTAATAGCTATGAGCACGCCTCCACCCCGGCGATTAGTGCGATCATGGCGATATAAAGTGTAGTCCATGTTAGACGGGAAGATTTCGTTGTCGAGTACGCCTTCGTGTAACCATGTTTCTGCTAGCACGACAATGTCGGCTTCTACATCTTGGATAAAACTGTGTAGTCTGTCTAGTTTAGGCAGTATGCTTCGTATATTAGTGAAGGCAACATTTAGATTTAGCGTTGATGATCGGCTTGGTCGAGGGTTAGAGGTACAGTAGACAGAGGGGCGTCATTCGGTGGTTTTGCTGCTCATACCTAATGACTCACCAGCTATGGCACGCACAGTCTGTTTTTTGCTGATTTCTACAATTTTGTCGGAAGTCTGGTCATACATGTAGCACTTTTTGTCCACGTGAAGTCTGTCGAGACTGAGTTTAAATGCGCATTTTTGGGGGCGGATGAACTGCAACAGCTTTGACCGTGCAATGCGGGTGGCAGCTGCGAAGTCCTCCCTAATTATTATTTATTTACAGATACTGCTATCTCATGTTTGAGACATTGCAGGAGTGGTTACAATAAACGAACAAGAACGTCACAATTAAATAAAAAATATAAAAATTGCATAATTAGACACCTGTTCAACAAACAATAAATGATCAAGCAAAAGGAACCACGGCAGAATTAAGAACATCAATTTACATAATTGGACACTTGTTCAACAAACAGCGCATGCGGTAGTCGTTTCAAAGTAGCGTCCAGATTATTCCAAGTGTCAACTGTGCACGGAAAAAAAGAGTATTTATAACAATCAATAACACATCTGAATGGCACAATATTCAACGGATTGTATCGGCGAGTCACCTGGGTGGGATGATTGGTGAACGAAATGGGTGTGGCTATGCGGACGGAATTGTGCACGATGTTATGTAGCATGGTAAGCCGATCACACATACGTCTGTGTTCTAAACAGTTTAGCGATAAAGCACGGTAGTGCTCAGAAGGGGAGAAATCACGGTCATAACGGTTAAAAATGAATCTTATCGCTTTTCGCTGGATGGCCTCAAGTTTGTTTATGTCAATTGCAAGATGTGGTGACCACACAACAGACGCATATTCAAGAAGAGGCCTGACCAGTGATTTGAAGGCTATAAGCTTGCATTCCCTTGTGGCGCCCTTTAGCGTTCTTCTTAAGTAACCTAATTTCATTAGCAATTTTGCAGAAATAAGATCGATGTGTCTGTGCCACTTCAAGTTTGGAGAGAATACAACACCAAGATACTTAAATTCCTGAACTTTTTCCAGTATGTGATTGGAGTCGCCATATCTAAATTGCAATAGCTCCTTTTTATTTGAAAAAGTTATTGTCACAGTTTTCGGAAAATTAAGCTCCATTTGCCAAGTTCTACTCCATTCGCAAAAGGAAGAAAACACATCATTCAACAAAACTTGGTCACTGACGCTACGTACACTGGAATACAATACACAGTCATCGGCGTATAGGCGAAGCTTAACTGGAGTGTTAATGACAACCTGAGTGACATCATTAATGTAAATTATGAATAAAAGGGGTCCCAAGACAGAGCCTTGTGGAACACCTGAGGAAATATGAGCTTGCGACGACTGTTCATGGTTGTAGCGAACAAACTGACTCCTCAAATACAAATAATCTGTAATCCAATCAAGTAATTTGTCAGCCCAATTTGTCAGCCCTTCTTACAGGCCCAAAGGCCTGTAAGAAGGTTACCAAGTTTGAGCAGAAGTTTTTTATGACATACCTTATCAAAAGCTTTGCAGTAATCAATAAAAATGGCATCGACTTGTTCGTGGTTATTAAGTGATGAGGCGATGTCATGTGTAAATTCGATCAATTGTGCGACAGTCGAAAAACCACTGCGGAAACCATGCTGATGCTCTGAAAGGATACTGTTGTCAGTTAGGTATTGAATAATGTGCTTGTGAATGATGTGCTCGAGTAGCTTGCAGCACGTGGATAATAATGAGATTGGTCTGTAGTTAGAAATTATTTCCTTCTTACCCGATTTGAAAATAGGAACAACATTAGCGATCTTCCAAATTCGTGGGACCCGTCCGGAGTCAAGCGATTTCTGGAATATAATTATGAGGTATCGTGCACACCATTCAGAATACCTTTTCAGAAAAGCGTTAGGGATACCGTCCGGGCCATTTAGTAATAACTATGTTGAGTAAGAGATTACGAACTCCAGAGCAACTTAACTCAATATCCGAAATAGCTACCGATACAGAGGGTGCGACAAAAGAAGGAACTTTACCGTTATCAGTGGTAAAAACAGACTTAAAATAACTATTAAAGGCCTCCGAGATCGTCTGAGCATCTGAACATATTTCGTTTCCAATAATGAAAGAGGAGGTTCTCCTGGAGGGTGGATTAATTGTCTTCCAAAATTTGATCGGATTTTCCCTAATGAACGTTGACAGCGTGTTATTGTAATAGAAATCTCTAGCTTCGTGCATTTTATTTCTGAGTGTTACCTTTAACGTACACAAAGTGAATTGGTGGTTTGGATTAGAGCGGCATCGGCGACGTAGTCGCTTTATGCGGCGAATAAGCTGTATTATTTCTCGGTTATACCATGGGTGTTTAGGATTGCGCTTCACGCATTTGTTTGGAACAAATTTAGATATGCAGTCGGACACAATCGTGCCAAAGTGTTCCACCAACTCATTTACACCACAACTGTTGCTAGAAAGAAGAAAATTTGCATAAGAATCTGCTAGCAGGGAAAGTACGCCTTCATCGTTGGCACGTGAGAAATCAGTAAGAACTTTGTATTCTGGTTTCTTAAGTTCGTAGTGAATAGAAAATTGGACAAAGACTGCATTGTGATCCGAGATACCTTCTACAACCTCGCACTCTGAATCATCATTCGAAAGGTCAGCTGTAACAAAAACAAGGTCCAGGATTGAACCACCCCTGGTGGGACTTTGAACAACTTGAGTAAAATCATGGGATACAGCGAAGTCAATCATTGAAATACAGAGAACTTTGTCATGGCCGGTCGTGGTGAAGGACTCCCAGTTAATGTGGGGTACATTGAAGTCCCCGCATAGGATCAGTTTGCTGTCAAGTAGTCTCTGCTTAACGATATAGTCCGTGATTGCCGATATGCAATGGTCATCTTCACTTGGTGGCCGGTAAACAGTTCCAATCACTATAAACACGCCGCATACCCTGATCTTGCACCAGACAGACAGATGGCGAAGTCTGTGTCTTTAAGCATGCGACCGCAGTTCAGAATGCGTCCCTTCGTTTTGGCACACATTAAAGAAATCCACATGGTGAAAATTCCCAAAGCCTTTCACTATGGCGTCCTTCATAAACATATCATTAAAAAAACTTCCTCGAACAAAAATTCTTGACAATCACAGTTGATTCTTGAGCCATACATTGAAGATTCACTGCTACTAGACTGTCCTAAAGGTGTAGACAAGAGTCACGCAGAAGCGTCGGTGCTAATTACTTCTGAAAAGTTTCTCCGGATTCTTCCAGTTTATTGCATAAAAATGTTAACGAATCAAAATGACATGTCCTCTGGCTTTGTTTACAAACCCACACAAAAGTATTTCTGGTTAGAAACAATGTCGCTACTTTAGCTAAAAGCATCACGACAAAGGTTTGCAACAGTGCTTTTTTTTCTTCTGGCGCAATGAAAATATATTACTAGTGATGACAACCCTTTCTGATTCTCTAAAATTGTATTGTTCCCCTGCATCTGTGGCGAGCATTATTGCATATGAAAATGTTTCACATTTTTTCATGGCACTGAAGATTGCATCTGGGATTGTGTGGGCTTGAGGTTGTTTTTTTCTTTACTACAACGACTTTCCAAAACTGTATCACCACATGCTCTTACATGTTTCTAACTTTTGTGTTTTCATTTTGAACAATTAATATTTTCATTGACATTCTTATTACTATTGCTTTTACTCCTGCTATTGCGAGTGCTATTCACACCTACTTATGAAAAATAGTAACCATACCTATTATGCTTTTACTTTCACCTTTTTTAAGTACTTGTTTCAATAAACACGAAATGTGATACCTTGAACAAAAATGTGAAAAATTTATCAATTTCATGGGCACTGGCTGCCAGCATGTGGATTCGAAGTAAACGTTCCCAAAAGTATTTTTCTCAGGAAAAAAAAAGACTCCATTGTCTGTCATTTCGTCTGCCAGTTAGTGACTGACCATGTGGCCAAGCCTTCTGAACGCGACGCACAATGGTAGATGAGGGCAGAATGGAATATCTGTCAATTTACTCCGGCCTTGAAGTATCAGAACGAGTTGTCATATATGCTTTCTACCATGTTTCTATTGCATTGGTACCACCAGGAAGTGCGACAATAGAAATGAACTTGAGCATTATTTGAGCACGCTAGCCGTTCTTTTCCAATGGACGGCGACGAGTTAGTTTGGAACGATATTGCGGCGATAGATGGAAGCACAGCCTCCTTCCTGTACACAGGCCGTAAAGAAAGAGAGCGTGCACCTCCAGACCTGTGGCAGGTAGATATACTCGGGACAATAAAGAGAAACAATGACTTGACTTAGATTAACAGACTGTGGTCAGAGAACTCTAATGCTACAACTTTCACTGTCATCATTTAATTATTAATGAATAAAAATCAAGGTTAAAATGATAATGTTAAATTTCTTGCTTAAACATTTGCCAGGGGTGCAACAGCCGAACTGGAATTTTGAGCAATTTTTCGGAGCAGCAAAATGTTACTTTTGGAGCACTAAAACTCAAATTCGGAGCAAGTTACAAGCGAAAAAACATTCATTTTTTTTACCACGAAAGACCGAATTTCGAGCCCCTTGAGAAAGAAGGCTTATATTTAAATATATATATATATATATGTGCAAGCCATTTAACATTCCCTAAATCATGCACAGTGAATATGAGCACTGCTATTTCAACAAAGTAGTATTTTCTTTAACCACCCCACTCAGCAAACAATGATGAGGTCCACATTAGAAGTCACCAGGCCTGTCAAAGTGTTTGAGAATTCAAATGTGGATTTCCCAAGATGGTGACCATGAAATTCGTAAAACTGAAAAAAAAAAAAAACTGACTTTTTACAGCTGCAGAGATGTCATAATGTACCCCAAATAATTTTGCCAGTAACTTTTTTAGACATCAGTGAGCATATTAGTTCTCACAAATATGTGGCATATACATACATCAGTCATTGAACAAACTGTGCAGTGTCTAGAGACTACAACTATAAACCTATTCTAAATATTATAATGCTTTTCCGCAGGCCACTCATGTACTATGGCGAAGGTGGCTTAAGCAGTGTTTCTGCACAGGTTAGAACAAGATCAAGATATTTTCGAGCCACAACCGCCCCCCCCCCCTCCTATTTTTTTTTTTTTTTTTCATGAAGGGGTTAGATTTAGGGCACAACTTTTTGACTTGCTTGCAAGGCGCATTAGACCAGATAAAGTAATAATGGCACGCGCAAGTTGGCCTCCCAATGGCCCCGGATATCTATCGCATGTGACGTTGCTATGGCAACTGACGTGGTCACGGCATGAACTAAAGCCGGTAGTGTACAAGCTCGATATGCTGAGAGTTTGTACACTTCCAGCTTTAGTTCTTAATGGTTCCTAACATGCCATGACCGCACTTTCTGACATGAAAATTCATATTTCAAACGGAGTGTTGCTGGCTACGACAACACTTTTGTGTTGTAGTTGCGTCGTCCCGCCGGTAAATATCTGCAGCGGTCAGCAGACCGACAGGTACGCAGCGTTGTTACTTCACCTGGTTGATCGAGTTATGCGAGTGTCTTGACCTAATGAGCAGCTATCATACACTGCGGTTTACGGTTAGGGTTTACCCGCATAGATTGATTATGCAAACTACAAGTGGCTAAAGTGGTCTCCATTTCTCGCTCAAATTAGGGCAAATGAGAAAAGTTTTGAGGTTGGTCGGGCATTTTGCCGCAGCGTGGCGTTATTTCGGCAAATTTTATGGTTTTCGCACAGCTCGGCGCAGAAATAAGGAACTTTATCAAATTGGCACAACCAGCGCAGCTGTTCTACCCCTGAATTTGAGCATCACGTAGCAAATTTCAAAATGTCCTTTTCGTATTTTCACGACATTGGCTAAATGAAATTTTCCAAGTATCGTATGCTAGGTCTAGCACCCACTAAACACAATGTACTTTATTTTTATTGAGTATAAGCTACGTGGGACTCCCCCAGTAGACGCCTTCAATATCGAACGTCACTGTGTTTGGCAAGGCAATCTCAGTGGAGTCTCCGCCCAAATTTTCTTCTTGCATGTTTTCTCCGTTGTCGAGCATCATGTCGTAGCAAGAAAGGTGTTTTTGGAATAGTCAAATTACAGTTACCAATATGCGAAAAATTCTTTTGCTCTTTGGTGTCTCTTTAAAGAGAATGGAAGCGTACCTCACTTTACGACAGATTTGCCACAGGAATTAAACCTTCAGTTTTTAGACCTAAGGCTAATGCTTTACTCAAACTGAGTTGAACGGCTGAAACTAAATTGGAAGCACTTTTCGGAGCAGCGAAAATTCAATTAGGGAGCAGTTAGCAGCCTTTACTAAAAGCTTAAAAATACCAATGTTTAGCAACGTGAGGGCACCAGTGCTTATTTTAATTGGCTTATAATACACATTCCACTGAAAAAGATCTTGAAGGAAGTTTTTGAACAGATTGTTGCTAGGTATGAACTGCACTACTTTTTTACATACCACACATGTGACCTATCTAACCCTCGTAACACGTGAAATAATACCTAAAAAAAGTTATGTAAAACTAGGTTACGCAGAAACGTAAAAAAAAACGCATCACACTCAAAAAGAAATTAAAAATTGTGATTGCACAAGCGTCTTAGTGACGTAACAGTGGTCGTTCACTTAAAAAAAGCCTGACATGATAGCAACAAAAGCTTTTAACAAACAAAAGCATGCTGCACTGTCGTTCGTGGTCACCTCATGCAGGACCACCTCCAAAAGTGCAACGCGAGAGCCAAGAAATCTCGCTGCATAGACTATCTCATAAAGCATGTGCATATGGCACTAAGTGATAGCGAGTGATACTGATAACGCTTCTCCCCATGAGCAACCACGCGCTATTATTATAGCACAGGTTGGCTAGTTTTATATTTTTTCAATATCTATAGGTTATCACCGTCGATGAAGACCTCCCAATAATACATCGACTTGCGATTGCTGCCCGCGCCGCTCCGTGACTCGCGTAAAGTGCTCGGGCACCACAGGTGAAAAAATCCCTGTCCACGAAAACAAACCGCTGATCTTAGAGAGGCAGGTTTTATTGCAATAAAAAACGAACAAAAGAAAGAAAACGAAGTAACACTGCCGCCGACAGAAACACTGATTGAGATAAGCCAAAAGCTCGTGTAGCCCAGGGCCGCTCCGCATGCAGCGACCTCTTTAAGCACTTGTTGCGAATTTCGATTACAAAACAAAGCAGTGGAGAATCGCCATTAATGAAATTGTGCTAAGTGATTGCCGATGCGTAATGAGTCACGAACAAAACGCCAAGGTGCCCGTTAATATCGTTTACAATGGTTTGAACATTCGTTTTTTCACCGTAGCTTTGAATGTAACCAAGTGTTTCTCTCTACCTGCAGATACTGATGTACGGATTTCATTTGCGATGGCTTTTTTAAATGCAAAATGCAATGAGAACTCGCCTGTCTAAATAAATTAGTAGCTAATGGGTGTAACCCAGGAATAGGTTACACACATTTTGCCGCTCAAGGAAGCCATTTTGAGAACCCATGTGCACGCACCAGAGCATCCGGGAGACGCATCGGATGTAGGGAAAAAATGACGCCAACTGTACAGTTACTCGCTCACAGCAAACAAGTACTCGTAGGTGACCGCATGCAGTAGCGTCAACAGGAAAGCCACAACGCCTGGAGGAATGCGCTATCACGACAGAGAACCGGAGAGTCAACCCCGCTATGATAGCCACCCAACTCAGTGGTCTTCGCTAGCAGACACTGGCGCTAGAACACACAGCCTAGCTAGTAGAAACAGCACGCTCGATGCACGGCAGCACATTTTTGTGGGTTCACGCATATTTGCTAAAGTTTAAAGATTATGGCGGCACCATGGGAGCTTTTGTCACCAGAAAGATGGAAAGTGAAAAAAAAAACACAACTGGGTGCGTCTTATTAGTCAAACTCGCCATTTTTTCCCCACTGAAGCTGAGGTCGGCATCAAAATTCTAGCTTTCAAGGCTGTTTCGGAGAAGTTTGGTGCAATTTTCTTGATTACTATGCTTTTAGAGCAGTTTGGCGCAAAAAAATGGAAATGTATCAGAAATGTGCAATGTGAGCAGCTGTCTCACTCCTTACCAATGCATGTGTTGGCAGTACAGGCCCAGGTCGCAACAGCCTCTTTTGCCTAACACATTAGCTTATTCCAAAGTGATCAAAGATGGATAGGCTGCATCTTTGGAACAGGAGGCTGTGTGCAAGTCATGTGTGCACAAGGTATTGAGCAGTGTTTATGCTCAGATCCAGAGGTTTCCAACAGCAGGGTTTCCAGATTATACAGTCACTAGATCCTGCGAAAAGGTGGTGAGATGGATCAAACATTTCAGCAAATGCGAAGTCTGTGAGAAAAAATCATGAAAGCTGCTTCAGCCTGCTGCCCTACTTTCAAGTTCTTTATTGATACAAGCTCTTATTAGTACATGAAAATAGACAACAATTGTTAGACTTGTTCACAAGATGACGCACAATTAGGAGTGTCGCATCCAAATATGATGCGGCAGTGGTATGTACGGCTCTCTAGAAGCTGGGCAGCACTTGCACACTTGTTAAGCTCGGGGCCAAAGGCAAAACCAAAAATAAAGGTGAATGTGGTCAGAAACACCGAAGCTCCTCCATTTTTTGTGTTACAGGAGTAGTGTACAATATTCCTCAGCCATGGGCCAACAGTTATATTGGTCAGACTGGTAGGTGCATGTCAGATTACGGGGGCACCAGAAGAAATGCAAAAAGAATATTCGAATATCAAACTTGTTTGCGTATTGAACACAGTGTCCCTGAAAGCTACTGTTTAACAATATCATAGGTGCGACAGCTGAAATACGATTTGGAGCAATTTCAGGAGCAGCAAAATAATACTTTTGAAGCACTAAAATGTAAATTTTGAGCAGGTTACAGGGAAAAAAAATATGCAATTTTCATCACTAGATACCAAATTTTGAGCAGTATAAAAAAGAAAGCTTACATGTAGAAACAAAATATGTATAAACCATTAAACATCACCTAAATTGTGCAGTGTAAACATGAGCACTGCTATTTCTATAAAAGTGGTATTTTGAACCGCCCCACAGAGCCAACAATGATAAAGTCCATATTAGCATTTGCTATGCCTGTAAAATCATTTGACAGATTCTGAGAATTTAGATATGGATATTCCATGCTTGCGACCATGAAATTTGGGAGATTCCTGAAACTGAAGAGCACAGGTGGTGAAGAAAACAACAAAAAAAACTGGTGCACAATTTGTTTTTTTTTTTTTAAGGAAGAAATGTCATACACTGCTCCAAACTATTTCCAGTAGCATATTGAGACATCAGTGATTACACCGATACTCATAATTAGGCAGCTTACAAACGTATGAGTAAGTGAACATTATGTGCAGTGTCCCATGACTAGAGATAACAGCCCCTTCCAAATCTCAATACGCTTTTCCGCAAAGCATCGATGTAAAATGGCAAATGTGGCCGATTCAAGATTCCCTGCACGGGTTAGAATCCCAAGCCAAGAAATCTTCTAATCACTACACCTCTTCTTCCCCAACTTACCACCTTTTTTTTTTTTTTTTTTCCCCACTGTGGGGTTAGGTCTCGCTTCGGCTCTCCCTTGAAGGCGCGTTCGGCCAGGTAAAGTAACAACGGCGTGCACCCGTTAACCTAGCGACAGTACGGCAGATGTCCATCGCCAGGACCGTGGCCAGAACAATGCAACTTCAAGACAAAAAAAAAAAGGGGGGGGGGGTGGTGGCTCAGAGCTTTCAATGAAATAGGAAGTGTCCAGTTTTTTTATGCTTTATTCACAACAAATGCGATATTTCACGGCACCTCTGGGAAAATTAATCAGTTTTCGAAGCTTACCAAGTTTTCGCCTGTAGATCAAAACAGCATTGAAAGAAAGTGACAGTGGCTATGGGCCCATCCTAAAGACGTAATCTATCAGCAAAGAACTCTGTGAGCTGAAATTGCAGATGGCAGAGGCATTGCCAGAAATTTTTTTCGTAGGGGGCCCCACTTTGATTAGTATGGGTCCCAGCTAGGCAAGTAGATGTGGTAGACCGTTATTTTCTGCGCCCCTATATACCATAAGAAAATATTGGGAGGGCAGAGGCACGAGCCTGGTGTGCCACCCCCTGGCTACGCTACTGGTGGATGGAAAACAGTGTGGTCGAGTACACAGATAGAGAAGGAGAGCCAGGGAGGAAGGCGGGAGTGGCACAGGTTACTGTTAGGTTACCTTGGCGAGAGAAGTAGCTCTAACTGGAGCGGCATATGTATGATGTAAGAAAGAAGGTTTCATCCAACGTGCTGGCCAAACACACAGAAGCAACTGACAACAAAATAGACTGGAATAAGGTGAAAATTACCAAAATAAAGGAAAGAGAATTTGACTTCGGGCTATATCTATACTCTCTGACAATTCGGACAACAACGGGGCACAATCTTGAGAGTAAAGACAATGACAGCAACTTCCCCCAAATATCGCCTCCCTGGTGGGATTGTGAAGGCGGCGACAGTGGCGTCATTCTTATCGGAGCTAAAAAACTTATAGCATGTTTTCCTGCCATATTTGTACTCTTTGTTTTGTGACGTTGCGTTGTTAGTACAAGTGATGTAAGTACACACTTATATAGGTATTATGCTATGCGCAATTGCATGTCATGCACTGTATAACTTTCTTTTTACCGCGATAAAACCTGTGTGTCTGCGGCGTTCTCTGTGCGTAATATATCGTGAAAATGTTCAGTGTGCTATATTTATTTGTTACCTACTCCTGCTTATGGCTTCACTTTGAAGCCAGCAGAGATCCTGTAAATAAAAATAAATACACACCTACATCTTATTATGAAATATACATAATTGGACTGTTCGCACATTCATTTTTAGTTGTGAGCGTGGCTCCCGTGCGGAAACTTAAATGTTCCGCTTTTATGCGAGCATTCACGGTCAGTGCTCATGTTAACCCCATAGTTGAATAACAACCACAACACAAAAAGAGAGAGGAGACAGTGGCAATGCAAGCCGCCGTGAGAGTACCCTCATGTATGTAGTGCACTGTGGCATGCCGCCGGTAACTTTTGTTGTCTTTTAATATTGTGTAGTCTGCAGAAGTCTGCACACATGAAGCCAGAGCAAAACAACGCTGTTCGAAAATGAAGACACTGCAAAGTCACGGTAAAATTCAACATGGAACTGCCAGCCTTCCTTTGCCAGTGCGAGGCCAGATCACGTGATCCAACCCTGCACATCACAGCGATTGCAGCACTCGCGCCTCCAGTGGTGGGCCTCACGCTCAATACGTTAGGAAAACCGCATGACCGACCCTTGGTACACTGGACGGTGCGGCAAGCAATAGAGGAAGACAAGATTGGTTGGTGCAGGGTGAATCACTGGTCGAAAAGACAGTGACAAGAGACTTTTCGAAAATAGTCAACCATAGATTCTTGGCTCTCCAACCCATTTGTAAGTAGCGTAAATAAACATCTTGTATATTATAGAAACCAAATGTCAGTAAATTACTGAATCGAACCCTTTTACGACATACTCTGTCCTGTCATGCAAGTTTTGGTTGATGTCAAACATTAGTTGGCAAAAAATTAGAGCTCACTCAAACTCACTTATACATACTTCGCACTTAGGGATCATTCTGACCCATCGAAATTTTCTTAAACCAAACTCGCTCGTCCTCAAGCTCGCTAAAATATTACTCACCCTTACTAACTCAAGCACATGGCTTAATTTGAGTATGAGCAAAGTCTCGACTAAGTCAACTCATAAGTGAGTTGCTGACCCAAGGTGTCAAGTTAGGGAGACAATCACAGCGCGCATAAACTTCAAAGGCTAGATTAAATCGATCGATCAGATAGATTCTACACAGACCGACTGACAGACAGATATGGTTAAGGTGCTTTTAGTTCACTTAAAAAATGTTCTGCTTTAAAGAACAAGTGACTACCAGGAGCTCAGCCCTTAAAGAAAGTGTCACTTTGAGACTTCAGCTTTTCTAGTTTCTATGAATAGAAGGCACTTACAAGACATTTTGAAACTTCCCACTCTGTACTAGCACTGGTCTCCAAATGATAGCCGACACACTGCCCTAAACAAGCCTTGGAATTCAAACCACAGGTCAACACCACGAGAAAAAAGGAATTCCTTGCTATCATGGAAGGACGACAACACTTGCTAGGCTAAAAAAAAGAAATAATTGGAAATCTGATGTGTTTTTGAAACACCTGACAGCGCTATACAGACCTTGTGTAGAATCTGCTCCCATCTAGAAGACACCAAGCACATTTCCGCAATGTTGAAGGCTGGGCACGCTCCACCTGTGCAGGCACGGAAGGTCCATATTAACGTGTGGTGGCAGATAGGAGCAGCAGCGCCAACAAATTTTCGTGTGCCATGTTGCTCAGACTGAGGAAACTGGGATGCTAAAAAAATATTTGCAGGAAATCAACCTCTATGTTATTTGACTTATTCGTGGCTGACGCGAAGCGCCAGATCTGTTGCTCATTTTGCTGCTTACAATTAAGTGACTGTTTATATTCTTCGTTCTATCTAGATGTGGGACAGCATAGGCACTCATCACAGCACGCTTTTTCATGCCAAGCCAGAATGAAACAGTTTTTGCACCGTGTGAATGCAGGCACAAACAAACCGGCCTTGTGCATGAGCTTCAAAGCTGCATCACGGCAACTCATGCTTGCCTCTGCTGCTGTTTACAGCATGACCTTGTCAAATACATTGCGATAACAATTACATACTAGCCACGTAGCTTCTGCATGCCATCGATTCTCATCTAATGGACTGGATGTGCTCGAACATGTTACCCATTGTTACGTGTTTATTGTGGAGTTTAATAAGGTAACATTTGGTGGTGTGGTTTGCACACATATTGCTTCACTGTGTACTTTCCAAGCATTCCACGTACTCTTTCAGAAAAGGCGGCCAATTTCATAAAGGCAAACCGAATGCTGTGATCCTCCCCCTGTTATTATTATTTTTTTTATACCCAAAGAAGAGCAAATATGTTATTTCAAATGGTGATCCTCCTTCATAAAAAATCTTGTATTAATCTTTGTGTGCCGTAAAATGTTAATAGACGTCTCAAGTGTGTCAACACTGTTCAAAACTGAGAAAATGCTGTTCTGGCAAATCTGCTATCCTTAACTGTGGGTGCGCTCCCACTGGTTACGCACAAAGGTGGTTTCGCTAATGTTCAGTAGGCGATACACAACTGCCCTGCTGCAAACGGCGTGAAATTGTAAAGTGCAAATAAGCCCCGAAAGTGATGATGTGAACCCAAATATTTTACACCTACTGTGCTGTTTACGAGCACATGCTCCCCCCAAAAGGGTATTCAATGAAATACCAGCTAATCAGCACCTACTATATGGAAACGCTTTTCATTTTTTTTTTTCAAGCACAGAAGACTAAACGTTTAAAAAATTTTACTTGTGTGTTAATGCTATATATAGCGTACGCTGATGACTACAGCAACAAAGCATTATTTATTTGAAATATAAAAAACGAGTCAACAGCTTCATTTGAAGTTAGATGTGCGATAAATCGGAGGGGCTATTTTGTAAGTATTCTATCTAGAACAGGGCAGACACGAAACAAAAGAATGAAATAGAGCCACACTAGATTGGTCAAGGCTATTCTCTTGGTCAAGACATAAGAATAGCCATGAAAGGTGCATAAAAGGTGGAGGCCGCATTGCGTCAATAAAATGGAGACAAAAGGGTATCGGAACAACATGGATTCGATTCAAATCAAGCGCTTGAGCCCAAAGAATCGAATGAGCCTGTTCTGCACCTCACTTACCATAATTCTACTGTGAAAATCACAACAAAATAACTCCTCTGAATTACAACCCCACCTAGCATCTACTCAAGACACAAATAAATGGCTGAAGTCATCTCAGTCTGCAATGTCAAGCTTTGAAAAACAACATGTGCCAATATTAATGATGTGCTGTATTCATTTTATGTTTTTACATGTGTTGAAAGCATTTTCAAATTTTCTTAGCTTGCCTACAAGCTTTTTGGTTTCTCTTGTTGTTTCATTCCTTCTCCTCCCATTCAAAATAAAACGCTTACAAATTAACCCCGTCAACATAAGCTGTTTCTAGTAAATTATGCTTTGCAAAGGTGTAACAGAGTTTCCTTAGCCCCCAGCTGTGTCTCGCTATAGCCTCTTCTCAGCCGCCCTGCATTGTTCCTCATGAATAGCAAATAACGAAAGCAATCCTTATTTTAAAATCCGTCGACCACTCCGGTCCATTTAAAGGGCCCCTCAACTACCTCCTACAATTTTTTTCAAACGTTTGAAGTAAACAGGTGCATCATATGCAAAATGCTGCATGATCAATGATTCTCCACGTGGCAGTGCAACAAGCCACCAGTGCCCCACAAATTCCAAGAAACAATCTCCCCATGCCTCTCGGGCTGGCACATGACATCAAGAAGTTGAATCTGACAAGCAGAGTAAATATGCTGCAATTGGTCAAGCAAGCACCTATGACTTCCTGTTAGCCTGCAAGAACCTGTCTATGCCACTCGTAGTTTGTCATGATGCCCGCATGCATGCACGTGCTTGCAAATCAGGTACTGTGGTCCGTAGGAAAGGGTTCATACTGACATTATTCATATAAGCACCGGCTGGCACTGAAACAGCGATTCGCAAACAAGCACACAGTTGACAGAGGGCGGAATCGCGGCTAGCGTAACAAGAGAGTGTTTGGAGCAATATGTCATCGATGATGCATGCCGTGCAAGATTGGGAGAGGTGCTCGGCAAGATGGCAAAGCGGCTTCGGGAGAGGTACCAACGGAGGATAGTGAAAAGAAGAATGAAAGGAGTGATTACTGTGCTTAGATAATCAAACGCATTTAACTCCGCTATTACAGCATCGTTTCAAAAAATTTTAACAGCTTTACAGTTGTTATGCACTTGCGCATAACTTCTTCACCACAACTGAATTTCCACCACTGGGTGGTTAAATATTGCATCAAGTTTCTGGCTGCATGCAGTATAGCACATATTGCGTGCCAGCACTGTTCAGGTATTAAAATAATCCTTGGTGTATGACTGTGAGATTGGTGGCCTCGAAATCAAGCGGCAAATGTTTAGACCAGCAATGCTATTTCCACTGATCACTGTCAAACGTGGGACTCTGGTGCAGCATGGCATAATCTACATCGATTTTATTAGGATGGTGCAGGAAACTTACTTTGGCACATTTGTGCGCAAAAGCAGCATCATTCGATGAGGAATGGGGGCATTTACGTTATTAAAAGCCCACGAAGCTAACAGACAAGGCAAACATAGGAATTCAGATGAATTATTACTTGAAATTTCATATTTTGTTTCTGACTCACCACGAGTGAATTTTCAAAACGAACTGAAAGATATTGTTGGGCTTGCCAAGCAAGAAAAAACGAAAAAGTAACTCAAACCTCCTTTGTTGTCTGCCAAGCTAACCCTGCTAGTAGCAACATAATTGCCACCACAACTTTCTTTGCTGCAAAGTAACTGACATAAATGTTGATGCTACTTTTATTTACTCGTATTGATGTCACGAAGCATTTAAACGTCACTGCTCATTATATCTAATGTAGGTAGCACGTTACACAAGCCTTGTTTAGCGTACTAACCTCCCACACAGAGAACTGTCTCTAGTTGCAATGGGCCACGCTCCACATAATGGCCACGCTGAACCCACGGCAGACAGCAGTAGTTGGCCTTATTTTAGGTGCATCATAACGACGCTGTTATGCAAAATGGTGCGACATGTGCTACGTGTATGCACTATTTAGCTCACACTGCCAATCCACTGCACAAGTTTGACACCCAGGCACATAAAATTAGCATTAATGACAGGCAAGCACTTTTATAAAAAACACCTGAGACATAGGCAGACGACATAGGCTCCCGTCATGTTGCGGTAAGCTTACACAAATTGCACATTAAAAGATTACCTGTACTCTACTATGTACCCTCGAATCGAAAGAAAAAAGATCGATCACTCGGGTCGCACGTACGCGACTAGCCGCAACTGTTCGTCCTACTTACTCACCGAATACTCGCACACAACAGCGAGCGGTTGATTAAGGTGCTTGCCACAGGTATGAACAAGAAGGCACTCGTACAGAAGAACAGTAACTTATACTCACAAATGTAATCTGGCTCGTCGCTGGCGTTGCTAAGCAGCTGAAATTTTCTT
Source organism: Rhipicephalus annulatus (assembly GCA_013436015.1). Lineage (NCBI taxonomy): Eukaryota > Metazoa > Arthropoda > Arachnida > Ixodida > Ixodidae > Rhipicephalus > Rhipicephalus annulatus. The sequence goes on from WOVY01003419.1 coordinate 105,972, forward strand.
TTCTCTGCCCAGAACCCGGATGACAAAATCAGTGTTGCCAGGTCTTGGTAAGGAAGCGTCGACGAAATGAGACAAAACCGCCCGAAATGTGGCCAGGGAAGTATTTATTCACAACAAAACTAAAAATGATTTCAAGTCTCTGTAACAAAAGTGATATTTAGCACTCAAAAAGGCAGCAATGGTGTAGTCAACTAGCAAATGTCAAAATCTACTGTCGCTCAGCTTGGCGAGCTGGTATCACGACCGAGGTCGAGGTGGGCGCAAAAGACTGTGAAACGAAAATTTTTTAATGAAGTAGCATGCAATTGATAGCTTTTACACAGCACCAGCTGTCCGTATAGCCAACAAAACAAGCGTACTACTTATTAGGAATGTGCTATCTTTGCGTTGCGTGTCACACGGACACCTATCATAGTGGAGGGAATAAGACGGTCGCGATTTGCGCATCGCAATTTCCAACTCTCAGGCCGTGATTTAGCTAACGTCTTCGCCAAACATTTGTATGATTCTGCGCCAAACACTACCTGAGAGGTCTGATCACGATCAAAAGACACCGTTAGAAAGAATCGACAAGAAAATTCAGGTCATCCTCGCAAAATCGCGAAAACGAGTATCAGCTGATCCGATTGCAGCATATATTTCGTTTCATTATGCCGGAATTCCGGATGGTATGCAGCTGCAATAGTCTCGATTTCAACATGCGTGCAAAGCCACGGTTGTACGTGCGAGAAAGACGCGTAAATACCAAGCGAGAATGACGGCCATAAAGAGCTAGGCGAAGAAGCGCACTATTTTCGTCCTAAATTCATTAAGTGGTAGTATAAGGTGCTAGGCGTTGCCACAAGGTTGGGTTCAAGCTATACAATTCAATACAATAATACCGGTTCAGCCACACCGTGGGGTCGACGCTTCACCCAGAAATAAACACTGGCTATGCCCTTGAAAACGATGGTCGCATGTGTGTGTGTACTTTTAATCTCAGATACACCTCGCACTGATTGCGACATACACCAGACCGCGTGAACACAATACGGCAACTCGTAAAATACAATACCTAGGCGTATACACGTGCATGGTTTATTAGTAAGAAATGTGCAAAGCCATAACAGTCCACCTATGCCTGTCCGCTATTAATTTAGTCCTAGCAACACTAGCACTCTGGAAAAGTACCAGATTATGCTACCAGCGAGCGTATAAGAAAACATCGCAAAAATAACGAGGACTATGGAAGAGTGTGCACAACACGAGCGCTAATTTTCAACACTTTTGACAGCTTAACCGCTAAGGAAAGCTCTGCATCGGTGCGAAGCGATCGGTCAATTTATTACTTGTGTTTTAAGTCATAGCAATTGTACCTGCTGCTTTTCGTTGCAACGATATTATAGCACACTACATTATCACTGTTTCATATATTAAACGGCGGAGCCACCACAACAGTATGGGATGGTTCTTTGAGAAAGAGTTCTAGTCTCGGGGCTCTGATGACAGATAAACAAAGAAGAAATAATTCTGCATATGGCAACTCAACCATGAAATTGATGTACTACATAAATTATATTAGAAGCACTATCTCCATTGGGCTGCCATTCAAAAAAATTTCGAGGCAGCCACACGAAATTACGCATATATTTACAAATTTGGCCAACTTCACTCAGCCCAATATGTGCTGTGTGTTGGTGTTACTGTGTTCTGCGAATGGTGCTGAAGTCTAAATCAGGATGCTGACGGCATAGCACTAACAGTCAACTGAGCCTAGCTGTTTCAACCCAGCACCTCACATTCGTATATGATGTCAGATATATAATGCAGATTACCTCCGAAATTGGCCTCATGCGGTTCAACCATCAAATCCTTTAAGAAGATGTGTAGATTTCAAATAACATGCTGATAGTGACACCGTTCATCGTGTCTGATCTTCTACATATGCCATACGGCATGACAAATTGCAGACATACATTTTACCATTTTCCCCAGATTTGAATTCTGTCATGCTTGCCTCGACAACCTACTTATCGCGAGTTCATCAGATGAGAACAGTTCACATCTGAATTATGTAATCCAACATCTGAACAAAGCACATTTGTCAGCATAACCAGGTGTGCATTTGATGTCCAAAAGCTCACCTGTCCTATCCTCGTGTTCTCCGCAACCAGTATTCAGCTCTACCAAGGCAGATTTATTTGTGTTGAGAGATTCCCATCTCCGAATACTAGTTGCTGATAAGCCCTACAAGCTCCTTCGTCTTATTTTTGTGAAATACGTACTATACTAACATTTTGTACCATGGTGCCAGGCCATCATACATGTTCCCTTCACTTCATGCTGTTGATACACAGAAATACTACTATATTGAGCTCCCTTAGACCAAGAACTCCCATAAAAACTTTTGGGGATCAGCAGATGCTTGAGCGACAGTAAATGCTACTCCCTGAATATCAAATGAGAGTTCCACTATACATCATCAAACGACATCTTGAATGAAATTTGTGGTAGATCACCGACTCGTCAAAGGAGTACATATGGCGGCCAATCAGTTCCCTAACATGTCCTGCAAACTTATGTCCACTATCTGAGCAGCATCACAGCATCTTTTTGTGGAGACTGAAGCTAATCGATCCTCAAAAATGTCACTGTATAATGTGGTTGGTTCTGTAAACATATCCAGCAATGTGACAATGCGACTGAATCTTGAAGTGCCGCAAAGCAATCTACTCAGGTGGTACGTACACCAACCTGATGCTATACTACACCTTATGTTATTTGCCTGGGAAAGTCTTTGGATCTCCTGTCTACTTGGGTGTATGTGAAAGACTCTCTAATTGTGATATACCTAATTGTGCTTACAAGTGGGCATGAATGGTAGGTACTTATGTCATTACATTATTACATGGACGAAATTACGTGATTTCTTTGTCATAGAATACGTGAGTACATCTCTCATCGGTACATGTTACACTCCCTCAGTTACAATCGTTGCATCCATATTCCCATGAACTGGAGCAGATGTCAAACATATCCGAAACATATCATAGGAGCTGTCAACATTGTCATTGATGCCCTGTCACATAGCCCAAACAACATGTTGACCTGTCCCAGAGAAATATACACCTTAAAAAAGTGAGGACTGGTTGACATGACAACAAATTCTGCCATCTGCAAGAAATATAAGCTTTGACGCTGCTAGACTTTTAGTGGTGCAAGGTCGTTGGCCAGTAACTGGAGACATATTAGCTTCAACACATGCTGTGACCCAAGAACTGACCATTTAAGCCCACTTGCAAGCACAATTAGGCATATTACTAGACTGTCTTTCATGCCCAAATACGCGGGAAATCCAAAGGCTTTCCCTGGCAAATAAAGAAAGGTGTACGGCATCACGTGGGTTTATGTACCACCTGTGTTGAATTCTTTGCAGCACTTCAAGATTCAATCACATTGTGACATTGCTGGATATGTTTGCAGGCCCAACCACTTGATTCAGCGACGTTTCTGAGGATCTTATTGTGCCATTGACTATACTGCTGCCTTGCAAAACACAAACTTGCAGGCTTGTGTTGATTGCATGGTTCAGCGTTTGGTGGATTATATTCTTACTCTAGACATTTCTAGGTCACGCACTGTTGCTCCTGCTTTTGTAGCTGCTGGCTGCATTACTCATGTCATCCTTGGTCCCAACAAATAGAGAAAGCCAATATGGACCGATAGTATTTCACCAAGCCCTACCTCCCAATGAGCAGTGGAAATAATGAAACGTATATGCATGACACTCAAGGCAGACATTGTTTGCAACACTGTAAAACTTGCTTTAGGCGTGACTGTAGGTCTACCCAGTGACCATATTCTTTTGCTCTGATCGACACGAAGCCCACCTTCCTGCCAGTAACTACACATCTCGTCTATGTTACATTATAAAGAAGCTTCTACCTATAGCTGTGTGACAGTGCATTGGAAGGCACATATGGTAGCAGTGAACTAGACTCCTGTACACGCATTCATAATGAACTGATATGGGCTAACCATCCCTCATTGGTGTCGTGCTGCCAACTTTAAAAAAACCTTTCTCTCAAGGAACTTTTACTGAAGTTTTATGAAAACAAGACAGGTGATTCACTTCCTATGCAGAAGTCATCATTAGTGCACAAATGGCCTGAAACAGCAAAAATATCCCACTTACATAACATCAATAAACATTCCCCGCAATGTCATAATTAAAATTGCATGTTAACTGGTTGTCAAGTCAACCTAGCTAATAAACCTTTACCAGCATCATTTCTTCAGGCAAAATGAAAATATTTTTTCTGTGTGTTATGCATTTGTTATATATGAAATAATTTATGTGCAAAAAAATTTCCCCATTGAATTTGTGACACCTGAGTTATGATAGCTACAAAAGTTATTGAACAATAGCTGTAATGTTATCTTATGATTCAGTAAATCTATGTCTTGCATGGGTTTATAAATGTGCTAGCTCTCGAGTGCCACAAATAAAAAGTGAGAATGTAATATCAATTTTTTACTGCCTGGTACTTACGCTCAAGTGCTATCAAAAATGAAGTGTAATTTCATGTTTACTGTGAGCTTGACCCCCGCAACCAGACTTCACTTAAGAAAGGTTGAGGCACTATTCTAAATACCTGAATTTTCAAACAGTCGGAATAAAAGACGGTTTGGTCTTGCATCTTGAACTTTGTTTCATTTGTAGATCAACAAGCTCATGGTAGTAAGTCATGCTTAATTGTCTTTTAATTCATTTACATCATAAAAGCACTGAAGCTCTAAAGCCACATTTGTAACAATTAAAGACTAGAACCGTTCATAAGCCCCTGAACAGCAAAATGCAATATTCACGTAACCAATGTGATGAATGCTGTGAACCCTGTCGTACATCAAACGGTCCTCCATACATTTTGCGAGGTATGCTTGGTCCTAACTCTGACATGGTTTAGTAATACAACTATAGGAGCCAGAAAACTTCAATAGGACTCACAAATTAAGTTGGTATGGATTCATGATATTAGAACAGTACAACGAAGAAGATTAAAAACAAATGAGCCACAGGAACACAAGTGCCGATTTGCGGCTGCAGTTTATTCAAAATTACAGAACAGATATATACTACATCCACATGGTAATACACAAAATTGACCAGCAATACCAAAAAATAAACAACAAGTTGTACACAAGAGTGAAGGATTTGTTTACCCTGCAGTATAATTGAAAGAATGCTGATGCATGATTGTTTTTCATTTTTGACTGTACATTCTCAATTGATTCCTTTTTTTTTTTTAGAACATCACAGGACAACTCAGAAAGCCTGTGCTCGAGCACGTTACTCAAAAGTCTTTTTCCTTCTTTGTCGTGCCAATCTAAAAACCAGAAAGCTTACCAAATCTCAAGATTAGTGATAGTAGTTCTTCCTCTACTTGTTTACGTGAAAATCCGCTAGTATGAGCTCTTTTCGACTCCAGTGTATCCATAATTGTTGTGTATCTTCTGCCTGAGTAGTTCTTTTTTGAGTCAACTCTAGCACACTGAAATAATGCTACTATTCAGACTCCCGGCAGCTTTAGTGCAATGAGCTGAATTTGTCGATGACAGTAAGTCAATGCAGCAAATTTTCCTGAAGTTCACTGAATCAAACACACATTCAAGGCAAATCAAATAAGAGGACACCTAGGGATGGCATTTTTCATATTGAAAAAGTTGTTTAGAACAAGGCACAGCATTAGATTTTAAGAAAGGCCATATAAATTGAAGAACATGTGAGCCCTATCTATATATATGCATATAATAATATTAATAATAATAATGAACATGAGAGCCAAGTCTGACAGAGGCTATACAAGAAAGCACGTTGATTGTCATTCTCTGATCAGCTTCCAAGCCTTACTTTAGCTTAAAAAGGCTGGCTTTATCCACTCATTGCATGTAGAAAAATAGTAGAAACACAGTACAAATATTTCTCTATATTAATACACAGTGTGATTAGAGACACAATTTGTTTTTTTTTATTTCTAACACAGTTTAACTTAGCAATAATTAAAAGATGTCTCAAAGTGTACATGCCTCTCTTACCGATATTTATGTCTTTCATGCCTTTCATTAGGCACATCTACTACACCAACATGTCAACGTGAATATAACAAAGGGCTCAGATGTGAAAGGTGGTCAAAGATGACCATGCAGGCCATTGCTCATTTATTCGAAGAACACCATCTGCATGCAGCCCCACCAGTGCCATCTGTCTCCTTTAATTTGAACGCACCACCAGCAACGATGAAGGTGGTGAGCTTATTAAAGAGAAGTTTGGTGAGACTGTTTCTATAAACCTGGATGCAAGATTATTCTAATCACGTGAAGACGAGTTGTGTGTGTGTGTATATGCCCCTGTTTCACATCATGACGATGGGCAGCAGGTCAACGGAACATTCTTATTGTGTTTCTGAGGTCGAGATTTCGGTTGGGAACATTGAGTGTTCCCAGTGTTCAAGATTTCTTGCGGCATCCACTCTAGCATAGGTTCATGGTTGGTGGTTAACGTGTTCATTGTGTCGCATTGTAGTCTGCCTTCACGTCTCGTCCACTTGCAGTCAGCACTTTTGAGGGTATGTTCAAGCGTTGTAGTGAAGCCATTGTTAGGAATCCAGGTCCAAGTATCTTCCATCCCTCCATAAGAGCCGGATTTAAGTAATGGCTTTCTTCTCAGTCAGTGTGTCTTCCTTTTAATGTTCTTGTGTAAGAAAGGCATTGAAGGTAGGTTTTCATGACTTTTCAGTGCTGTGCATGATTTGCTGGCATGCCTGAAAGGTTTTTCTTTTTGTTGTGGTGTTGTCTCAGTCAGGGCCACACAGCCTCCTGTTGCTTTTAAATATTTTGCTTCGTAGGATGGCTCTTTGCATGCTTCTTCAAGCCTTTGTACTTTTATGAAAGCAGGTACTAGCAGCTGTTGACTGTGGTGCTTTTCTTTGGTGTTCCACATACTTCTCGCTAGATTCATTTGCACGCAAAAAAAGAAGTCAAAGTATGGTGGTAAATTTGCTTTGAGTTTTCTGTTATTCTTATTGTATTTTAGCCAAGGTCGGTGCCAGGATTGATCTATACCGGGGGTCTACCCACGATAAGCGAGGTCTTTCAGGAGGAGCAGAGAGGCGGAGAACTTGGCCACTTTGTGATGACTGTTTCCACTTGGGAACATAGTCGTAACACATAGACATAACACAACAAGGGGGTCAGGCCGAAATTGGGGAAGGGGGGGGGGGGGAGCTCCCTGTGCCTACCCTGGCACCACCCTCGATTTCTGCCTATGTCATTTGACTGCTGGCGACCTCGTGTGACAGCTCTCTCTCGTGCCTTCATTGTTTTTCAGTAACTTACTCGCCTTATCAGTTGAAGGCTGTTCATGTGATGAAGACGAACCTCCGTCGGTTCTTGTTTTGTCATTTCCTGATGGCGTATCCTCAGTATCTTTTCTCAGTGTACACTTATTTTACTTGGCTGGAACATCAGCAAGGTTACAACTTTGAACATTTAGCATGTATTTATTGCCTGTAAAAGTAATCGCTACTCTTTTCTCCGGCATTCCATTTTGGATGGTTGGTACGTCAGTACTTCTCCTCTCAGCTGGCGAGTGTTTTGTAAGTAGGACTTTGTCACTGCAGCCTCCTGGTACTAGATGCAGTGCTCATTCAGCCAGCCTTATTGACACACCATAAAACATGAAAAGTGTGGACTAATCACTGCAGGTGTGCCCTTTCTCGATTGCGGCTGGTGTATCTTTGCAGTGGTGATGTCCTGACTAGCTTGACAGGCAAAGCCTCTTTTTTTAGTTAGCTGCAAATTACGTGCGAAGAGTACTATTAACACTTGCCAAGGTTATAGCCCCTTCAAGTGTGAATTACGATGCACTGTCAACAAATGTGGCAAATTCAGATAGCACAATCACAAGGCACTCAATATTACATTCCAAGGAAGAAAATGATGTGTTCTTTTGTATGAGCTTGAGCAAGCCATTACAATTTCTATGAAGTTAAACACTTCATCATTCTGCTGTAAGTTATATTTAGTTTTCATATAAAAAGAATGAAATGATAAGCTCCTGATGTGTGTGCAATTAGTTTTTCATTGCATTAATTTCGGTAGAAAAAAAGCAACACATGACTTTGGTTTTAGAACACGATTTGAACGACCCATCAAAGATAACAGTTCCTTCACTAGAGTGATCAGCTCCGGTTGTGCGCAGCAGACTGAGGTCAAGTCAGGACATACTGACTAAGGAGAAGGTTTAGTTCATCTAACGAACTATGTATTTTACTCTATTCGGGCCTCAAGTTGACACAGCTAGCATAAAAAAATTGCATATGTCGCCACTGATGCTAAAGTGTTATATTTGTTTTTTTCAGACAAATGTGCCCATTTGAAAACATCATGTTGCATAAACCGTGACAAAATGCTTGAATATGGGTCATGGACTTATAACCTGTGATATAGGCGAAACTTTGTGCGGTGGAGGGATAGGGGGATGACGTCCTTGGTCTTCAGTGCAGGCAAGTCGAGTATGTGTTGTTTGGTTCTCGGTATCCCATTGCTGAAAACTTCAAGGGTGGGCCCAGTGTCCTATTCCTTGGCTACACCACTGCATTAACTATAAAGCGCCCATCTTGCACTTTTGTGCCTCCAGTGGCTCAAATTAAACTGCCTCTCTGGTGTACGTGACCATTTCAGCCGTTGATAATACAGATAAGCTAAATATCTTGATCTGCATGTCAAACTACAATTTCCCCGCCGCAGTGGTCTAGTGGCTAAGGTACTCGGCTACTGACCCGCAGGTCGCGGGTTCGATTCCCGGCTGCGGCGGCTGCATTTCCGATGGAGGCGGAAATGTTGTAGGCCCGTGTACTCAGATTTGGGTGCACGTTAAAGAACCCCAGGTGGTCAAAATTTCCGGAGCCCTCCACTAATGCGTCTCTCATAATCAAATGGTGGTTTTGGGACGTTAAACCCCACAAATCAATCAATGTCAAACTACAAGTGAAAAGGGTCGTTTCAGTTTGAAAAGCCTTGAGGCAACATGTTCATATACCACATGAATATAAAAACTAATGAGAACTTGGTGTGTGTAGAGGAGTATAAGTCAGAAAGATATAAAATTTGGGAAGAGTGATATGCACCAGCTACTTTGGCCAACTGAGCCGATCCTTGCTTTTAGTTCTGTTTGACTCTCCCACTGATTATAGGACGTCCTGAAGACACATACACCACAAAATTGCACACAAGAGTATGGGATAATTAAGACAAGTGAACTAGTTATTCGCTGATCACAACAATCCTGTTTGCTCTTCTGCACCGAGTCTGGAGAAAGAAAACTATAAAAATATGACTGAGCTACATTGAGAAACACTGTGAGCAATAAATTGCAAGATCTCACATGCCAAATATACAAAAAAATGAACAGCTGCTGACAACACAGGCCACAGTCTTCAGTACTACAAACAGTGACTCACTCGTAGCTTATGATTTATTCGTACATATTGCCTTTCAGTTGTGAGGACCAGTCCTGGCACCTGCTATCAAATGATCCTCCTCATGTTCTGGAGATTATAGCAATTTTTGACACATTTTCCGGTTTGAAACATGTACGTCCATTGATTTCTCGAAAGACCGCCAGCTGCCCTTATCCACACCACTAAACGGAAAATTAATAAAGGACAGCCAGTGTGAAATAAAACTCTCCTCTTTACAGGAACCAGCTTGCCAGATCTGTGCAGAGCACTTTCTTCTTTCCACAGACTTAAAAAAAAAGGAGGAGGGAGGGGGGCGGAGACGCGTCTGTGGTTCTGTATTTGATAAAACAACACGACGCCGTAAGCGCACGTGTTTCTTGTTTATGTATGATTTAGCCTACGTGTTATGTACGTGTTCTATGCATCAGCACATATGAACTCACGAAACCGTTTTTTTTTTTTCGCGTCGTACTGCGGGTTCAATTAAGTCTACGTACTGCATGAGCTAGCTAATGTTTTGGCTACAGTAGGGCAATATATATATATCAAAATACTAATCAACAAAAAATCACTGCATTTCAAGCTGCTTGAAGATAATTATGGGGCAAAGCTTTCGGAGGTGATTATTGTGATTAAAGTTGAGATAGTACTGAGACTGATTGTGGTTGTGATACTTACATATTTTTTTTATTCAAAGAGATAGTGCTCAGACCGATTGTGATATAGCGGTGATTCTTCTATATAGCTGATATGAGGTTCCGAGTTCCGGGTTATGTTTTGACTTTATAATCACAGCTTCATTAGCTATCATCTCTGGTGTAGAATTTTCTTGTCAGTATTGCCGCTTTGCATCCGCTTCAAGTTGTCTCAACTGCGCGTCAGCTTGCCGTATATCCCGCTTATATATCCTTTGCTTCCTTAGCCCTAGTTCGGCGCCAGGCGCCAAACAGACGCGGCCTGCCTCCCGGAGTACAAGACAGGGAGGCCCGAGGACTACCCTTCGGCGAAGCAACTTCGGTCGCAACGTGCGAAGTAAACGTACCCTGGCAAAGTGGGCTATGGCAGCGCGTGGGGTGCGCTGCGGTCACGGCCTGTCTCCTGACCGCTAGGGCCCAGCGAGACTTGACACAGGGGCTACCCTTCGGCACGGTGGCTCTCGTCACTGCACGCAAAGCGGACGTACCCGAAAACGTGGCAGCGAGAGTGCCGTCGGTCGCGGTAATTTCAGTCACCACAACCAAAGTGCCAGTGCCCTCACACTGTTGCGCGGCTGAGAGCCTGCGACGACACTTGCTCAGGACGGATGGGCTATCGCTCGGCGCGAGGCGCTTTGCAGTCACGTCCCCTCTCCTCACCACAAGGGCACAGTGAGACACAATCCGTCCTGTGGGGTCTACGGGACTACTATTTGGTGCGGAGGCCAGTGCCGCTGCACGCAAACCAAACTTACCCATGAAAATCGGCACGGCTGAAAGTCGGCTTAGTTTTTCTCGAGGAAGGGAGCCACCTTCCGCCTCGACGAGTAGAGTCGCCGAGCCTGTAGAAAGGGCCAACACGGACCTTGCAGGTAAAGCCCGACAAGGCGACAGGATCACCTTAGCACATGCAAAGCTCGGGTGAAAGACCATACAGACCAAACTCGGGGGCGACCGGCTCACTAGGCCTAGTCGTGGAGCCTTAGAGAAAGCCATCATTAAAAGTTGATACTTATCTGCCCTCCTGCCTCACTGAAAATCACTGCCGGACGGTGCCACATCTCATAAAACTTCTTTGCACCTAGGCGCTGCCACTCTCGGTAGAGAACGAACCAGACCTCCTTCCGTACTTTTGCAAGCACTTTGTGAAGCCCAGGTCGCTTGCCGTCAAAGACGGCACAGCACCGTGCCACCCACACTTGGTAGAAGCACCCAACAAGCAGAAGCACGTATTGCTTAGCCACATGTCCCGACAGGGGATGAAGAAAACGAACGTTGTTGAAAGGAACACCTGGGTGGCCAAACAAGCTAGCTATCCTTCGATGGAGGGCAGCTGGTAGTGCGCACTGGGAGAACACGTGAACCAGGTCCTCCATAGTGCCACAAAACGGGCACGCTCCTCGTTGAGGAATTCTCGTGAACGGCCTGAACTTTAGAGGCAGGCACCCTCTGGCCAGGCTATACATGAATGTAGCGCGCTTGGCGTCCAGGAAACTGGCAGTAATTAACCGCCAGTTAGGACTGTATTGGGACAGGTCATGTTCTCTACAGCGTTCAGGCAACTGCGGAGTGAGTCTTTCAACTATCTCGCGGAGTTCGATTGAAACTAAATCTATCTCGGGGTCGACCTCTTGGAGACGGGCCAAAGTAGAAGCGGCCCCTGCATAGAAGGCAGAAGGCGTTCCCGCTCGAGGCACCGAATTCGAAAATGCCCCAGGTGAGAACAACCTCAGCCGCGTGCTCAGAAAATATGACGCGAAGCTTCTAGTAAGGAGAATATCTGAATCAAGAGCTACCCGTGTCCATTTAACATGTAATGCCGTGGTCACAACGCTAAGGTCAGGAATACCTAGTCCTCCTTCGTCCCTACACAACTTCAACACGGGGCGCGACACGAAATGAGAGGCACGACCCGAAAAAAAAATCGAAAAGTTTCTTTTCCAAGATAACCTTGTTGTGGGGCTTAACTGGCATAAACGAACCTATGTATGTAAGGAAACTAAACAACAGTCATCGAATTATCGTGGCCCTAGCTGTAAGTGGACAAGACAAGGCACCAAGTTCCTTAATTCTGTCGGTCAGCTTTTTGCCTTGCTAACCGCCAGTTTTCGGTAGTCAGGCCATCTGGCTCGAAATGGAAACCTAATATACGTAGGCGCTTCTGTATGGGGAGGCCATGTACAGGACGTGAACAGGAGGGAGTGCAGTTCAGATACATGACTGCCCTCTTCGACTTATTTATTCTGGCACCGCTCGCCGAGCAGTACACCTCCATAACGTCCAAGACGGTGCAAACAGTTGCATCGTCCGGGACAACAATAGAGAGGTCATCTGCATAGGCAAACATTGCCACCGGGGGAACACCTGGCGGAAAGAAAAATCTACCTATGCTGGTGTCTTTAGAAAGCCTCTGCAAGAGCGGTTCAAATTCGAGCACGTAGAGGGCGGGCGACAGTGGGTCGCCCTGTCCGACTCCACGGCACACACCGAAAGACTCCAGGACGCGATCTTGTATGACAACAGCAGAACTAGGGTGAAAGTAGAGAGCCCTCACCAAGCTGATGAACTTGGGACTGAAGCCCGCCTGCTTTAAAACTTTAAAGATGTACTTATGACTGATAATATCAAAAGTCTTTTCTTGATCAAAATAACAAAAGATTCCACTTAGGTTGCGTGAATTTGACCATTCTACAAGGTCCCTGGTAGCAAAACCATGAAGTTGGCACGATCTACCTTGGACACAACACGCCTGGTACGGTCCCAAAACAGTACTGAGCACTGGAGTGAGTCGAACGGACAGGCACTTAGCTATGACCTTGTAGTCACAGTTTAGAAGGGTGATGGGCCACCAGGCTCTCAGGTTGGTGCGTCTCGTCTCATCCTTGCACAGGAGAGTGATCCGCCCCTCCCTTTGAGTTGCTGACAGGGTCATCTAACGGAGAAGCCTGTTTGCCAATGTGGTAAAAGGCCCCCTCAAAACCTTCCAGAACTTGGCATAAAACTCGACTGTCAAACCACCTGAACCTGGGCTGCGATTACGGTTCATGAATTTAAGGGCTGCAAACACCTCCTCTTCGACGAGAGGAGTGTCACAAATATCAAAGTCCTCGTAAGTTTTGGTGAAAGGAAACGAGTACGGAGTGGGAGGTGGTTCGGCGTAAAAGTTCTTGTAGAACTGTCTTGCCACCTCTAATACTTCGTCCTGTGTTTCCACTAAACTGCCTGTGTTTGGATTGACCAAATAGGTTATCGCTGAGCTCTTCCTAGCTAAGTGTCTGCGAAGGACATTTCTGCTGCACCAAGCCTCCATTTCCCACTGCTCTGCACGTGCCGTAGCCCGCGAGCGGTCCCAGCGTCGCTGGAGCAGGACTCTATATTCTTTGTGCAATGAAGTAAGAGCCGCGGTTACCCCCGGGCTGCCGGACAATGGCTTTGAGAGCAGGAGAATCGCGTCAGAGACCGCTTTGATCTCGGCGCGCTCCTCCCGCGCCCGCCTCTTGCCCCAATCCCGAAAGCGCTCCGCGATTCCGGCCTTCACCGTGTCCAATTCGCTACTGCCTAAGTTCTGGTCGCCAAGGAGTGAACAGATGAGAAAGTTTGCTACATCTTTCATGGCGTCCTTATCTTTAAGAAGCCACCGAATTAAACGCCACGGTTTCTTGCCCCATGGCACCAAACTAGAGTCAGAAAATCTCAATGCAAGGAGGCTAAGGTCACTCAATGCGGAAGAACACAGCCAGCTTGAGTGCATGCTAGGAGCAAGCGAGGGAGAGACATAAAAACGATCGATCCTCGACCGGCTCTCCCTCCCCGTCCAAGTCATTCCTGACTGGAAAGGGCGGAGGGACCGCCAATCATCGACAAGCCCCAGCTCTTTAACCAGCTCCCGCAACTCTAGGTCGCCGTTTCGGTCTCTAAACTTTGGAGTTCCTTTGAGGGAAACGCGATTTGCTTGTTCTAAAACACAGTTGAAATCGTCTACTAAAATGGCATGGGAAGGGCCAACTAGATAAGAATCTAAAGAGCTAAAGAAATCTTTCTGCTGTCCGTATTGCGCTGGAGCGTAAGCATTCACAATTCTAACACGAGTCAAGATCCACGGACAGAACACGGCCATCCGAATCCCTGGCGTAGCGTAGCACAGAACCGGTGAATCGTGGCATTAAAATGACAGCAACTTCCCGGCAACGTGCGCCGCATGATTCCAGTAGGATTTGGTGCCAAACGTTCTGTCGAAGTTCCTAATCTGTCGCAATCTAGACACAAATGTTTCCTGCAAAAGGAGAATGCCTATTTTGCGAGACTGAGCTAAATGGATAACCTCGCCTTGTTTCGCTGCTCTTGTGATACCTCGACAATTAAAGGTAGCAATAGTGAGAGAAGAAGCCGTGATTAAAGATAGGAGAGAAAACAGACACTAGGATAGACAAGAAGCGAAAAGAAAATCACAGAAGAGAAGGAAACAGCAAATACTTGAAAATATCAGCTGCCCCGCCGTGGTGGTCTAGTGGCTAAGGTACTCGGCTGCTGACCCACAGGTCGCGGGATCAAATCCCGGCTGCGGCGGCTGCATTTCCTATGGAGGCGGAAATGTTGTAGGCCCGTGTGCTCAGATTTGGGAGCACGTTAAAGAACCCCAGGTGGTCAAAATTTCCGGAGCCCTCCACTACGGCGTCTCTTATAATCATAAGGTGTTTTGGAACGTTAAACCCCACAAATCAATCAATCAATCAATCAATCGAACGTATCAGCTGCTGAAAAGCTACCTAAGATAAACCTACAAACGAGAGCCCCCTCGGAGAGGGAATCCTCGTTCGTGGACGAGTACCTTGTGTCAGACATTAACGAACACTCGCAATCGCCTGGTCCACAGTTAGGGCAAGAAGAACTGTTGTTCAACTCACCCATAGTACTGCCCGTGACAGTCGACGAGGTAGATTCCTCGTCAGACTCTGTCGCTGCGGGTCGCTTCGGAACCAGGAGGTCATCCTTAGGGCTGCCGGGGCCGCCGCTCGAAGCCGCCATCAGCCTCTCCTTGGAGGGCCCTGGTGATCGGCGGGCGCGCCGCTTCTTGCCCCGAGCAGCGTCGGTCCAGCTCATGGATTCTTCCTTGTCCTCCGCAGCAGGCGCGTCAGCAGGGCTGGTCCCAGGCGCACCGGCAGGCGAGGCTGGTGACGGTTCGGCGGCAGCAGGAAGGGTGGGGGCCTCAGCTAATTCCAACGCCGCCTCCTGCTCTTCCCCTCCTGGAGCTCGTTCGCTAATGGGCTCCGGCTGTGGCTGGGTCGAGCCCTCGGTGTCCCCTGGAGCAGCCTCCCGGTCCTCCGCAACGCAGCTCACCTGCTCCTGGGAAGCTTCGTCAACGGCGACGCTGATACTACTTCCCTGCGTTCGTCTTCGTCAATATGACAGATGAGAATGTGTGGTATAGAACGTGGTCACAGAACACCTACGTGGTTATACACGGTGGAAGGACCTTTCCTTCCTCCGTGTGGTTATATATATACAGCGTTGACAGCAGCGCCATCACACCGGATGGATGGATGAAGAGATGGTTGTGGCTGTATCCTTTAGATTGGGCGCTGGCTAACGCCACCTAGCCGTAATACTTAGTGAACTAACCATTAGTTTTATCTTTTTTTTTCTTTATATAGTGAGGTTGAGTATTCGTACTTTGCTGTGAAGGGTTTAATTTTCACTCGTGCCTTGACTTTAGCCACCAATCAGATAACCTCCTTCCAGTTAAGTCTACCCACTCAAAGTCTATTTTGCCCTCCCTGCCCCTAAACCCCAGTGCTTTGAAAAACTCTGCGCCACCATCCTGAGCTATAGGGTGAAGCCCTTTACAGAACATTATCAAGTGTTCGGCAGTTTCTTCTTCCTCTCCACACGCGCTGCATACTGTGTCTACCCCTTCGTATCTGGTCCGATATGTCTTGGTTTGCAATACACCCGTCCTGGCCTCAAACAGTAAAAAACTACCCCGAGTATTATCATAGACCCTTTCCTTAGCGATTTCCTGCTTAAAAGTTTGATAGATCTCTAGTGCGGACTTCTTAATCATGCCAATTCTCCACATGTCAGTCTCCGTTTCCTTCACTTTCTTCTTAACCGATAGTTCTTTTTGGTTTGGCCACCTGCTGTTTTCTAAGTATTTACCAGTCAATTTCCTGGTTCGCTTCCTCCATTTTGTATCCAAATTCTTCGTGTACAAGTAGCTGAAAACCTTTCTAGCAAAACACTCCTCCCCCATTTCTCTCAATCGCTTCTCAAATTTTATCTTGCTGCTAGCTTCCCTGCCTTCAAATGATGTCCAATCCATATCACTTTGCACTCCCTGATTTGGTGTATTCCCGTGAGCTCCTAAAGCAAGCCTACCTATTCCACGATGCTTAACTTCTAATCTTGCTTCACTAAAAGTGTAAAGGGTCGTTTCAGTTTGAAAAGCCTTGAGGAAACATGTTCATATACCACATGAATATGAAAACCAATGAGAACTTCATGTGTGTAGAGCAGTATAAGTCACAAAGATATAAAATATGGGAAGAGTGATATGCACCAGCTACTTTGGCAATCTCAGCCGTTCCTTGCTTTTAGCTCTGTTTGACTCTCCCACTGTTTACAGGACGTCCTGAAGACAGATACACCACGAAATTGCACACAGAGTATGTGATAATTAAAACAAATGAACTAGTTATTTGCTGATCACAACAATCCTGTTTGCTCTTCTGCACTGAGTCTGGAGAAAGGAAACTATAAAAATATGACTAAGCTAGATTGAGAAACACTGTGAGCAATAAATTGCAAGATCTCACATGCCAAATATACAAAAAATGCACAGCTGCTGACAACACAGGCAACAATCTTCAGTGCTACAAACATCACTCACTCGTAGCTTAAGATTTATTCATAGATATTGCCTTGCAGTTGTGAGGACCAGTCCTGACTCCAGCTGTCAAATGATCCTCCTCATGTTCTGGAGATTAATGCAATTTTTGGCACATTTTCCGGTTGGGATCGTGTACGTCCATTGATTTCTCGAAAGACAGCCAGCTGGCCTTAGCCACCCCACTAAACGGAAAGCTAATAAAGGACAGCGAGTGTGAAATAAAACTCTCCACTTTACAGGAACCAGCTTGCCAGATCTGTGCAGAGCACTTCCTTCTTTCCACAGACATAAATAAGCAGGAGGGAGGGGGCGGTGAGGGGTCAGTGGTTCTGTATTTGGTAAAACAACACGACGCCGTAAACGTGCATGCTTTTTTGTTTATAAACGATTTAGCCAACGGGTTATGTGTTCTATGCATCAGCACGTATGAACTCACGGAAACGTTCTTTTTTTTTTTGTGCGTCGTACTGCGGGTTCAATTAAGTCTACGTACTGCGTAAGCTAGCTGGTGTTTTGGCTACAGTACAGCAATATATATATATCAAAATAATCAACAAAGAGACGTTCCACAACAAAATTTTAACTCGCGAAGACCCATGGAGGCAAGGTGCCCGACGCCCACGTACTCCACCACACTTTATGAACCACTCGCTGCAATGTAGTAGGTAATTTGTGTGGTCATTACGATACAGGATGCGAGCGTCGGTGCGTGTGTCAGATTACGGCAAATGCATGTGTTGTACGATTCATTCACCGTAACGCAACTGATAACTCCAGTGCCCACACGTCAAGCACTTGTGTGCCATTAACTGGTACCGCGCTGTGAGCGCGAAAAAACGAAATCGGTCGTGGCGATAGCATAGCAGGACACACGATACGGTACGCTTTGCATTCGACATCAACGAAATCGAAAGCGCTTGGCGTGGCATCGCCGGCGTGGTGCAACCAAACGAACGCCGGCGCAAGCGCGCGCCGGTCACGTCGAAGTGGGTCACGTAGGGCAGTGGCATCCGCGGTTCCTTCATCGTACAGATCTGACCGATTTTCATCTGGGAAAGCACCGCATCGGACGTCTGACAGGCGACAAACTCGATAAATGTTAATCAGTAAAATAGTCTACATTGCGCAACTTCAATCAACAATCATGCATATCAACTAGGTGTGCATGATGTAAAGACAAAAATATATTAATCATGCGCCTGGCATATTACTCTCTCGAACTTGAAAAATTGACACGTGAGTGGGACCAGATGTGGTCGCACTCTTGTGTCGATTTTTCAACAGCACCAAAAGCAGCAGACGCAGAAATCAGCTCATACCTGTCCAATGTTATGCCAACGAAGTTGACTCTTTAGCCGACGCCGGCAATAACATTCGAACGACAGGGCCAATTATGCCAGCCTAATTGCATGGCTCCGCCCTTATTGGCTGCTGGTTGTACAAGCCGGACCAATGTGGCCGTTCTAATACACTGGCACGGCCAATAATGGTGGGAAGTTCTGAAGGCTGGACCAACATTACCGTTCTATTTGGTTGACACAGCCATTATTGGCGGAACGTTCTCCACTTGGCCATTCTGTGGCCACGAACTGCCAATCTATTCCCAACGTTGGGCCGACGTTCTGTGCTATATATATTCATACATGTTTTCTTTTACGAGCAAGCTGTATTCGGCTCTCTAAATTCGTATGGACCCACCAAATTGAGCATTCACTACAGATGCCAATTCGGTTTGGCTTTAATACTATCTTATTTGTCATCCAGACATTCATTCAGCCATTTATGATCCTCTCTATGAGTTTGACCATGTTAGAAGTTAGCGAGATGGGTCTCATATTTTCTATGCTAAAACATCATCATCATCATCATCAGCCTGTCTACGTCCACTGCAGGAGAAAGGCCTCTCCCATGTTCCGCCAGTTAACCCGGTCCTGTGCTTGCTGTTGCCAATTTATACCCGCAAACTTCTTAATCTCATCTGCCCACCTAACCTTCTGTCTCCCCCTACCCCGCTTCCCTTCTCTGGGAATCCAGTTGGTGACCCTTAACGACCAGCGGTTATCCTGTCTACGTGCTACATGCCCGGCCCATGTCCATTTCCTCTTCTTTATTGCAGCTATGATATCCTTAACTCCTGTTTGTCCCCTAATCCACTCTGCTCTCTTCTTGTCTCTTAAGGTTACACCTACCATTTTTCTTTCCATTGCTCGCTGCCTCGTCCTCAATTTAAGTTGAACCCTCTTTGTGAGTCTCCAGGTTTCTGCTCCGTACCTAAGTACCAGCAAGATACAGCTGTTATATACCTTCCTCTTGAGGGACAGTGGCAATCTACTTGTCATAATTGGAGAGTGCCTGCCGAATGTGCTCCACCCCATTCTTATTCTTCTAGTTACTTCAATCTCGTGGTTAGGCTCTGCGGTTATTACCTGCCCTAAGTAGACATAGTCTTTTACAACTTCAAGTGCACTATTACCTATCGCAAAGCGCTGCTCCTTTCTGAGGTTGTTGTACATTACTTTCGTTTTCTGCAGATTAATTTTAAGACCCACCTTTCTGCTCCCCTTGTCTAACTCCGTAATCATGAGTTGCAATTCGTCCCCTGAGTTACTCAGCAATGCAATGTCATCGGCAAAGCGCAGGTTACTGAGGTACTCTCCATTAACTCTTATCCCTAACTGTTCTCATTCTAGGCTTCTGAAAACGTCCTGTAAGCACGCAGTGAATAGCATTGGGGAGATTGTGTCCCCCTGCCTTACACCCTTCTTTATTGGTATTCTGTTGCTTTCTTTATGAAGCACTATGGTAGCAGTTGATCCCCTGTAGATTTCTTCCAGAATGTTTATATATATTTCATCTACGCCCTGATTCCGCAGTGTCTGCATGACGGCTGATATTTCTACTGAATCAAACGCCTTCTTGTAATCTATGAAGGCTATGTATAGTGGTTGGTTATACTCTGAGCATTTCTCTATTACCTGATTGATAGTATGAATGTGGTCGATTGTTGAGTAGCCTGTTCTAAATCCTGCTTGTTCCTTTGGTTGATTGAATTCTAATGTTTTCTTTACTCTGCTAGCAATTACCTTTGTAAATAGCTTGTATACTACAGAGAGCAAGCTGATCGGCCTGTAATTCTTCAAGTCCTTGTCATCTCCTTTCTTATGTATTAAGATGATGTTAGCGTTCTTCCAAGACTCTGGTACTTTTCCCGTCAGGAGACACCTCGTAAATAGAGTGGCTAGTTTTTCTAACACAATCTGTCCTCCATGTTTCAGCAGATCTGATGTTACCCGATCCTCACCAGCAGCTTTGCCTCTGTGCATGCTCTCCAAAGCTTTTCTGACTTCTTCTATCATTACCGGTGGGGTGTCGTCTCGGTTACTGCTAGTTCTTATAGTATTAAGGTCGTCGTTGTTTCGGCTACATCGGCTACTGTACAGATCTCTGTAAAACTCCTCCGCTATTTTAACTATCCTATCCATATTGGTAGTTATTTTGCCTTCTTTGTCCCTTAGTGCATACATCCGCCTTTTGCCTATCCCAAGTTTCCTCTTCACTGCTTTGACGCTTCCTCCGTTTTTCAGAGCGTGCTCAATTCTCTCCATGTTATACCTTCTTACATCGCATACTTTACGTCTATTAATCAACTTCGAAAGCTCTGCCAGTTCTATTTTCTCTGTTGTACTTGACACTTTCATGATTTGACGCTTCTTAATTAGGTTCTTCGTTTCCTGGGAAAGCTTGCCGGTGTCCTGTCTAGCTACCCTGCCTCCAACTTCCACTGCACACTCCGTGATGATACTCGTCAGATTATCATTCATTGTCTCTACGCTATGGTTGGTTTCCTCGCTAAGAGCAGAGTACCTGTTCTGCAGTGACACTCTGAATTCCTGTACTTTCCCTCTCAGTGCTAGCTGATTGATTGGCTTCTTGCGTATCAGTTTCTGTCGTTCCTTCAAGTCTAGGCGAATTCGAGACCGTACCATTCTATGGTCACTGCATCTTACCTTGCCAACCACTTCCACATCCTGCACGACTCCTGGGTGTGCAGTCATTATAAAGTCTATTTCGTCCTTATTTACGCCATTAGGGCTCCTCCATGTCCACTTGCGGTTTTCTCGTTTTCGGTAGAAGGTATTCAAAATACGCAGATTATTGCGTTCTGCGAATTCTACTAGTAGCTCTCCTCTGGCATTTCTAGTGCCGATGCCATAATCTCCTACTGCCTGGTCTCCAGCCTGCTTCTTCCCTACCTTTGCATTAAAGTCGCCCATTACTATAGTATACTGTGTTTTTACCTTACTCATTGCCTATTCCACGTCTTCATAGAAGCTTTCAACTGAAGCGTCATCATGGCTGGATGTAGGGGCGTAAGCCTGTACTACCTTCATTTTGTATCTTTTATTCAGTTTAATTACAGTGCCTACCACCCTTTCATTAATGCTATAGTAATCCTCTATGTTGCCAGCTATGTTCCTGCGAATTAGGAACCCTACTCCCAGTTCTCTTCTGTCTGCCAAGCCCCGATAGCAAATGACGTGCCCATTCTGTAGCACAGTATAGGCCTCATCTGTCCTCCTAACCTCACTCAGCCCTATTATATCCCATTTAATGCCTTCTAGCTCCTCGAATAATACAGCTAGACTTCCCTCACTAGATAACGTTCTAACGTTAAACGTTGCTAAGTTCAAGTTCCAATGGTGGCCTGTCCATATCCAGAGATTCCTAGCACCCTCTGCTGCTTTGCAGATCTGACCGCCGCCGTGGTCAGTTGCTCCGCAGCTGGTGGGGACTGAGGGCCGTGAGTTAATTGACGAATGCCTACGGGAGGGGGGTGGCCAGATACTGCACCAGGGTGGCCAATCCTTCTCTGGTGAGATCATCGGTGCGTACCGGCTTTAAGCCGGTACGATCAGACAGTAGTGGGAATGCTCCATGCATGTCTTCCTTATTGTTGTTCAGCAGCGTTGGCGGCCACCCACCACGGAGCCCAACGAGTGGACGCTACAAGTTTACAAATGCTGAAACCTGCAGACGCCAGCCGTACAACGCCACTATAACCCAATGCGCCTAGACCAAGGTAGGCTATTTGCACAGGGTTAACCCTAGCCGCCAGGAAGTTTGGAAGTAAACGGAAGAGAGTAGAAGACAGGACAGATAAATAGTAAGAGATAAAGACGAAGATGTAGGGAGAGAGAGATAGGAAAAGGCGACTGCCAATTCCCCTGGGTGGGTCAGCTCATGGGTGCCGTCTACGTGAAGCCGGGGCCAAAGGGGTGTGTTGCCTCTGCCGGGGGGCCTTAACGGTCCAATCACCCAGCGTCGGCTCAACCCCCAGGATCCCCTTTTCCTCGGACACGGCAAAGCCACGCACGGCTAGGCGTGGGAGGGAGTCGAAACTCCCCCGTTAGCTCGGGTTCGTGGTGTCGCTACACACCAAATGCCTACTTGCGCAGGCACCCCTGCGGTTATAAAGCCATAATTATACATACAAAAATATTTTACTGATACCACAACAGCTTGAAAACTAATTAATGTATGTAGAGAGTATAACAATAACATAGGACACAAAAAAAAGAAAAAAAATTATGTAAGATAATGTATACATAGACATAACAATGTGTGACAGCTGTATACATGGTAGTGAATTCAATGTATGCTATGTCCTGCCTGACATTGCTCGGTGACCAGCGAACTATCGGCTTGTGAAATTTTTTTAGCTAGTGATACGATTACTCAATGTAGCCATTGCAAACAACAACATTATATAACATTGAAGCACATGAGTACTTTCAATTACTAGGTGTCTTCTCTATTCCCTGGTATAGTTGTTCCTTACAAGTTTACCACCTCATTCACTGTAACCCCCCTTACTCAATGCCTTCAGGCCTGTAAGGTATTTTTTAATAAATAAATAAATAAATAAATAAATAAATAAATATAATGCACTATCCACTGCAGGATTGCAGGAGGAGAGTGCTAGGCAAAAAAATCACTTTCAATATTGCTCTCTACGGGTTACATTTTGTTATTATGCTTTTGCACGCTTGTGCCTACCTCACTTGCAGTTAACTTGCAGTACACGATAAATAAATGAGGTTGAAGTAAATAAACATTTTTAAACTTTCTTTCTAATCTGAAATATTTGTGCTTTTACTGCTTTTCTTACTTGGCTCAAATTCAGCTGTACGTTTTCTTCCTTGCTCTAATCTGCTTTTCACATACCAACTGATTTAAAACTGAAATAATTGTGGTGTTTTACACATATAAAACACAATATGATTGTGAGGAATGTACAGAATGCAGCTAGCTTAGATTTAGGCGACTGTAATGGCAATAAAAAATTTGCAAACAAAGTGTAAGCTGGAGCCCACATTTTAACGAGTGGACTTTTTTTTTCATGCACCAAGAATATTTTGACATTTAGGATAATTACTTCGGAATATTCATAAATAGGGTTTGCGTACTGGAGCCGACAAGCAAAAGACACCCTGTGTGTCTTTTTCTGTCGTCACTTCATCCAGCTCCTGGCTGCACAAACAAGCTGTAGATTCATACCAACTGGCCCCTGTAGCAGCTGCACTCTAGCAAACACCCCTGTTTACGAATTTTTCATATATATAATCTTTGCTTTTTTAGTAATGGAATTACTTTAGCTATTTTCAAGTCATATATATCTAGGCGTTCTTTAAAGAGTAGTTCATAAGATTGAGGATGTCACCGGGCGATAGTTTGAAAAAAATTTTAACCATAGGAAATGTGATCCGATCAGGACCAGGAGCTGACGAGGGTAAATTTGATGCTTCAGACAGGGTTACGTTTTAAAAGTCGGTTTTTATGCCAGACTTTTGCCAGTTGAAAGCCATAGTCGAAGAAAACCTAATGTCTAGACATCTGCAAATTGAAACTAAGGAGTTCGTCGTTTCTTCCAATGATAGCCTTTCATAATGAGTATTTACTGTATACGGCAGGATTTTTCGAGATCGCATATACCGAAATAAAGCTTTCTCATTTTTAAGTTTCGAAAGAAAATATAAATGTCTTCTGTTATACTCTTCTTTAGCTTAGGTCATATTATGACCGGATTTTAGGGGGCTCATTATGAATTAGTTTCTTCCAAGCTGGTTATTCTCGTCTGTGATCATGTGAACTGTCGGAATTCCACAAAGGGCATCGGTTACTCTCTTCGCTGATTGACCAGCAAAATCTGCTTTTTTGAATGCCCTTTTAATTACTGTTTTTATGTCATAGCTTTAGTGTCATCGGTGTCTTGAGGAATAATGTTAAGCAGCCTTCAGGTCGTGTTTAAATTTTGAATAATTTTTCGTCACTGATATGTATTGAGAAAAAGTGGGTAACGATTTAGAGTACCATGTACTCTACTATGGGAGAGCAGTAAGCCGTCCCGCTTGATACCGAATCCCAAACATTTTGCGGGATTCAGCTAGCAGTGTGTTTAGAAAAAGTGGTTAGCGATTTCAGGTACTTAGTACTCGACTATGGGAGAGCCTAAAGTCGTGCCATGAAGCGTTTAGAAAAAGTGGTTAACGATTTCGAGTACCGAGAACTCGACTAGAGCCTAGAGCTGTCCCGTTTCCAGGCCCCGAAGAAGCAGTCAGGAATTAATGATAAAGACAGTGCCGTGAAGCTCGGTGCGAAAAACTTGTAACACATTGTTTGAAAGCGACAGGACAGAATCGCTGGAAAAATGAGGATGTCATTACCTACATACACGTTTGTAATGAGGGTGTGGCGGCAATTGTTAACAAAAAAATTTTATCTGAAATACGTAGAGTGTAACATTTGTCTTTAGCAAAAAGCAGAGATAAATTGGCCAGAAAATGTAAACTTTTATTTTAGAATACACATAATATTTACGTTAAGCATGATTTGAAGAATTCCACTAGCATTTTTTTAAAACAAGCCTTTGTGTTTTCACAGAATCCGTCTGGATAATTTTAATCAGGGGAAGCTTTCATCCCACTGTTCCGTTAAAGGGCAACTCACCAGGCCCCATACCGAATTCTAGTTTGACAGTGGAAGTTGTTGGGTGTCCGATGAGGAACGTTTTGCCACAAAAATTTTTTGAATCGGTTCATTACGAGCGGAGAAAACAGGTTTTTTGAAGTGGCGCGAAACGAGGGTGAGAGGAGGTGAGCTGGAAACCCTTGCCGCTCTTCCACGTAGCCTTCGCAAGCCAAATCTCTTCCCCACCCTCTCCGGCATCCGACCTTGAGATGACGTGTGCATGAGTTGCCCAAACAAGTGCAACCCCCGAGCACACGAGCAGCGCTGCTTTGTTGACCAGCGTTATTTTGTGGTTTTCTGCCTGTTTCTGCGGGATGGTTTAGAAACACTGGCTTCGACGCAGTAGAGTAGATGAGCACAATGAGTGCGCGAACGCGTAGAAGCGTTCAACGGTGGTCGTCTGCTCAATGCGCTGACGGCGGGGACATGAGCGCATGTGAAACGCTGGCACATTAGCCTTGTATCTTGCAGCATTTCACGGTAAAAAAAATGAAAGAAAAACACGCACATTTTTTTAGTGCGTCTCACTATTTATTTCAAGTTTTATTAATATCTTAAAGCAATAAATACATAAACTACGCATGTTGTGTTAAATAATGTCCCAACGAGGGGACACTACAAGTTTGAGGATGCTGAAACCTGCTGATGCCAGCCATACAACGCCATCATAACCCAATGCCGCTGGACCAAAGTAGGCTATTTGCACAGGATGAGCCCTAGCCGCCAGAAAGTTTGGAAGTAAACAGAAGAGAGTAGAAGACAGGACAGATAAGAAGTGAGAGATAAAGACGAAGGTGTAGGGAGAGAAAAATAAAAAAAGGTGACTGCCGATTTCCCCTAGGTGGATCAGTCCAGAGGTGCTATCTATGTGAAGCCGGAGCCAAAGGAGTGTTTTGCCTCTGCCAGGGGGCCTTAAAGGTCCAATCACCCGGCGTGGGCTCAACCCTTAGGATCCCCTTTTTCTCGGACATGGCAAAGCCACGTACGGCTAGGCGTGAGAGAGAATCGACCCCCCCCCCCCTCCACCGTTAGCTCGGGTCGGTGGTGTCGCTAAACACCAAACGCCTACTTGCACACACGCTTAAAGAACTTTTCAATGTGATAAAGTCAATGCCTAATCATAATGTGTAGCACCACCTCACATATATCTAATAATATTAAAGAACTTCTGATAATTCAAACTTCTTGACAATTCAAACAAAATTCAGAGGCCCTTCGAGTTTGAATTACCAAGAGTTGAATGCATATGTATGGCCAGATTTAACATGTCACATGACTGCCCCTTAAGTGATGTTATGTTTATCTTATCATGTGACTAGCTGTTGATGTTGACAATTTAAAATCCCCTATTGCTAGGTTCCTGGTAGAGCTGATGATGTACAGTGTTTCATGGCACCAGAGTCATTTGATGGCCAGAGCACCAACTCCATTGGTACAATGACCGCCCCGGGAACACGTTGGTCTTGAGCTCAAGTCCCAGACTAGGACAAATGTTTCGACAACTAAGAAGCTTTCTCCCTGAGAAATTCACAAGGATTCCTTTGTGGCTTCGTGCTACAAACTGGTGGTTGTCTATTCTCCTTTTCGTGGAGCTAAACAAGCATTAGCGAAAAAATATGAGTGAATGCAGTCTATCTACATGCCATCTTATGGGACATATAGCCCTAGCAATTATTATAAAAACATGTCGTTCACATCCAGGAGCCAGCTCTCGTCGGGTTGAGATCTTCAGTCCTTCCCAAGAGATGTTAACTTAATTTTTGCTAGAAAGGCACAAAATTTGCACTCATGATGAAAGCACGTAACCACTGTTCATTTTTCACTCTAGTTAAGGAATTCACATTATTGGAGGAATCTATTACTTTGTACTACGGTGTAAGAATAGTTTAAGTGAGAGAACGGTGCATAGGAGAGGCTTCGTGGGGAGAGGCGCATGCTGTTCTGGTTAGGAAACCTCTCCAGAGAGGGCACGCTAAACAAGCTACCTACCGCCGCCACTTTCTAATGCTCTCCTGCAGCATTCTCGCTTTCCCTTCACTTTATGCTGGACATGTTGTTGCTTGTTTTTCTGAACGTGCTCGCATAAGTTGGCACTTCGACATCCTTCGTTGTTCAGTGTGCTAGTGTGTTTCGCGATGGGGAAGTGCTTTGTACCCTACTGCAACACAGAGTATAGGTCGTGCAAAGAAAAGTTTTTGCTTTTTACGCCACCGCAAGATCAAGCCAGGCTTGAAGCATGGAGGCAGGCGATCCCTCGCAAGGACCGCGCCCTTCAACGGACAGACCTTGTGTGCGAAAAACACTTCGGCCCGCATTTTATTTTAAAAGTGTGGTTTGCAGAAATTAATAGTCCCGTTCTGATGTCTGGCAGTAAAAGGGCAGGACTTTCAAAGGATGCCGTGCCATCTATTTTCGAAGGAGCGCCTAGTTACTTGTCTAAGAACATAAGGAGCCCTTGAAAACAGTCGAGGCGGCATGCTTGCCGTGCAGCTTCCTCTACGCGCACAGGCCGGACCAGCAGCGGGTTTCAAGTTGAGCAGCACGCAGCAACAGCCCCAAATTCTGATGCTAAAGTCAACGAAAACAGCGATGTCGTCGCGGCAAGTGACCCCGGCATTTCACCTTTCGATGAAATGTTCTGCGCTGCATCCACTTTGTGCCTTCCGACACCATCGTGGGGTGTTCATCGCATTGACTTGAAAGGATATCGTGACCTCGTGTTCTACAATGCCTCTTTGCTTAGCGCATGATGGGTTATGTGTGTTTTTCAACAGAAAAACTGTGCACGTGAAATGTGACATGAATGTGCAAGTGCATATACTTGGCAAGCCGGCTGATTGTAGCGAAATGGGTGTAAATAGTTTTGCTGCAACGGCTTCGCGAATTGAACATATCTTGAAAAATTGACAGTGTAGATGTCTGTGGTGGAGGATTCAGTTTGAAGGACTTTCCTTCTGTGGCCCCCGAGTCTGCTTTCATTGACTGCTAAAGCAAATTGTCTCTTTGATACTCTCAGAATTCATGTAAAGTGGCAGGCTGCTCAAGCAGAGCAACGGCAACCACTGAAGCGCATCAGGCTGTCTGAGTCACCTACCAAGAAACACAAAGTTGACGCATTGCGTCAAGCAAGGTCCATTTTAAAGAAGGCACAAGCACGGCTAGTGAAGCGCAACCAGCCAATTACTAAAGAACTGCAAAAAAGTAAAGCTGAAATAATGAAACTGCAAGAAAAGGATATCAAAAAGAAACTCCAAGCTTTTGATATTCCATCGATGCAGCTTCTTCTTGTGCAAGAATGTATATCTACAGCTAAGTGCACTACGAAGAATAATAGGCGCTATACAGATGACTGGCTAGTCTCATGCCTCTTGCTTAACATCAGGAGCCCCTCTACTTACGCATTTTCACGAAGCAATAACATATTGCCGATACCATGCACAACTACCATTAGAAGGTATATAAACATGATGGGGCTCAAATGTGATTTGATGAGAACTTTTTTAAAGCTCTCAAGATTAAATTGGCAAACAATGCACCCTTTCAACACAGAGGGATGCTTATTCTAGATGACATACAGGTCAGGAAAGAGATGACTGTAAATCGAAAAACATGACATATGCTGGTCTTGTTGACTATGGAACCAAGGTGGACAAAGCAATGAGCTGGCTGACCACGGTCTAGTGTTTGCTTTTGCGCTTTTTGCTGACAGCTATTTACAACCAGTGGCAAGATTTGCATCAAAAGGTCCAACTAAGGGTACACTCCTTGCACAGCTGTTGCTTCAGTGCATGGTGCATTTAGAGCAGGCAGGAGTTTATGTTGATGGCGTGGTCTGTGACGGTGCATCTACCAATAGGGCCATGTGGAAGCAGCTTGGGGTAAGCGGTGCTCTAGGACATGTTGTAAATGCTTTCGAGCATCCGCTAGATCCATCCAGAAAAGTGTATGCTGTGGCAGATACCCCTCGCTTGTTCAAGGGTATTAGAAATCGTCTTTATGAAAAGAAAATATTGAAAGTAAATGAGAAAATTGTGAAGCGGTCTTGCTATGATTCACTTTTTGTTGCTGACACGAAAAACGCAGCAGAGCTTAGGGTGTGTCCAAAACTTACTCGCATGTTAATCCATCACATATGCTCAAAATGTGAGTGAAGTTGGCCACACAAATTTTTAGTAACTCTGTTGCTAAGGGCATTTCTTTTTATGCACGGAGAGGCACACCAAGGCTTGAGAAGGTAGAATGTGGAATGTTGCTGACAGGAAAAACAGCAGAGCTTAGGGTGTGTCCAAAACTGACTTACTCGCATGTTAATCCATCACATATGCTCAAAATGTGAGTGAAGTTGGCCACACAAATTTTTAGCAACTCAGTTACTAAGGGCATTTCTTTTTATGCACGGAGAGGCACACCAAGGCTTGAGAAGGTAGAATGTGGAATGTTGCTGACAGGAAAAACGCAGCAGAGCTTAGGGTGTGTCCAAAACTGACTTACTCGCATGTTAATCCATCACATATGCTCAAAATGTGAGTGAAGTTGGCCACACAAATTTTTAGCAACTCAGTTGCTAAGAGCATTTCTTTTTATGCACGGAGAGGCACACCACGGCTTGAGAAGGTGGAATGTGGAGTTTACGCTCCTAATGGAGCGTAAACCATCTTTTTGATAATATGTAGGGCTTAACGTCCCAAAACCACCATATGATTATGAGAAACGCCGTAGTAGAGGGCTCCGGAAATTTCGACTACCTGGGGTTCTTCAACGTGCACCCAAATTTGAGCACACGGGCCTACAACATTTCCGCCTCCATCGGAAATGCAGCCGCCGCAGCCAGGATTTGATGCCGCGACCTGCGGGTTATCAGCCGGGTACCTTAGCCACTAGACCACCGCGGCGAGGCGAAACCAACTTTTTGATGCCCTCAATCATCGCTTTGCTGCAGAAGGCCTCACCCTTGAATGCAAAGACTTTCATGTTGTAGAGTCAGCATTTAGGTGGCTTGATAGCTGGGAGCAGGAAGTAGTGAGGGACGACATTCACAAAGATCTTTTTTTCTTTAACGCAGTCTACTGCTAAAGGCCTGCGTGTTACACTTAAGTCTGTTCAGGAACTGCCAGCATTTCTTCTGAAAGAGTGCGAGTTCAAGTATGCCCTCTGAGCCAAAATGAACCAGGATCTGTTGCAATGCTTTTTTGGTATTATAAGTCAAGCAGGTGGCCAAAATGAGCATCCAACCAACATTTCCGATATTTTTGCAGCTTTACCGCATGCTTTGCTTAAATTCTTTGCTCAAGCCACCAAAGTTTGGTAACTGTGTAGTTTCTGAGAAAAACCAATCTGCTTTTCTCACCCTGAATAATTTCAGAGAAATGTCCCAGTCTGCACCTTTCCAGCGTACTGATAAAATGCATGACCTCAAGGAGAAACTAGATGGCCTCATCAGTGAGGAAACGTGGGACTGCGATGAAGTGTTTCAACATGATTATTCTGATGTTGCCGTCGTCGACTGCATTGTCTATTATGTCACTGAATTTGTGTCACAAAAGCTTGCCACTCAAACTTCCTGTACAATTTGTAAGGAGGCTCTAATTGGGCAGAGAGGTATTTTAACGCTACCAAAAGCCGGCTTAGTAAATTGAAAAACCAGAGGGGAGCTCACACATTCGAATGTGCATCTATTCTGTTTAAAGAGGCTGAGGAGCACTTCGCAAAACATGCTGGTGAGAGTGATGTATATGATTGCACAACAGATGCAGTGCTAGAAAATTTCAACTTCACTTTTCCACGTGCTGCTCACAAAAAAGTTCTTGCCAAGCTATTGCACTATTATGTGTGCCTACGCATGCGGCAATACTGCAGGCAGCTAAAGAATAAGCATGTAAAAAAGAACCAAGACTTGCGCCAATTGTTGAAACTGGTATAATTGATTCATTAGAAGAGAAATGTGTATGTGTAATATCTGTGTAATAGTGCTTGTGTGTACTGTGATCATGGTGTATGTACAGTGATGTATGTTTTATTTTGTGTTTGTATGTGAAGTCTTTCATTTATAAATGTACTGCTGCTCCAATCCAAATAAATGAAATTTAGGATTGTCACCCACACAAATGTGTGTGTCCATGTCAAGCAGTATAGGAAGTCATAACGAATACTAAGATGTATATACATGAGAAGTTATACAGAGCAAAAGTGTTGAATGGGATATTATCACAACTCATTAGCCGCTTTTTTAGCCACGAAGTAGCTAGCGTTCTATGTGGATTACTTTCAGCCCCTAAATTTCTTGCGCGCTTACTGCCAACGCTAATGTTATCGCATAATAAGGTCCTAAAGAGTAGCGGAAAAGAAACTCGGCATGTACTCTTGACCGCCTACGACTGTGACGAAGGTGTAAATATTGCGCAGATTTGCTGACATTATAGGCGGTTTCAGAGAAACTTCCCGTCTCCCTCCCCCCCACAAATATTGGTTAGATAACTGGGACATTGCCACAGACGCGCTGCTTCGCCTTTGCTACATAAACCTGAATGCTGCATGCTTGATGAATTCAATCATACAGTTTTATAAAGCAGAAAGGTCAAAGAACATATTTTATTAAACGATCTGCTTCATAAAAGCTACATTCAGTGCCATAGCCAGGCCAAACTGGCTTATTACTTACCGAGCTTGAGCTAGAGTGGCTCCGAGCTCTACCGGCTCTGCTGCGCCGACGGGGCATTAGTTGCTAGCGCCATCTGCTGACGGGTTTGAGAAGCAGAGCTTTGTTGCGAAGCGAAGAGCGGTGGCGTTCTCTCACCTAAACTATTTTTACACCGTGGTTTGTACTTTTATACCAACAAGATACAAATTGGTCGAAAATTGCATGAGAGTTCTGATGACTTATGTAAAATATGTAGTATTTTCACAGTTGCTGAAATTATATGCTAGTAATATGCAAAAAAAAGGAAATAATCTTGATACGATGGCCACAAAAACTGTCGAGGCCATAATAGAACCAGGCAGGTGGCAGCCCTATTTGTATTCCACACTGGAAAAATAGGCACCATGTCAGCTTGTCGTGATGATTATTCGTGCTCACACTGCCCAGCTCAACGAAAAGCATAAAGAGATGCACCTTCATAGTCGAGTACAATTGTACACACCACCTCTAAAGGTTACTTACATTGTAATTGTTAAGAAAACAATACAAGACATCACAGTAAAACGCAGGTGAATTCTGTTTAATTTCATCACCTAAACCTATAAAATTGCACATTGTATCCAAAAAAAGAATGTATTGTTTCTTTACAACAGGCATTTCTTCCACTAAAAATGACTGAACTATGCCGTTGCATACACCAAAGTGGTTCAGAGTATGATAAACTACAGTACTGTGTATCAGAGCAGCACATTTTCGTGTTAACAAAAAATCTAGGAAAAATTGTCCCAGCTTTCTTGCAGGAAACAATAAATAAAATAAATTGGATACACGTGGAGCCTGACATTTTCACAGAGAGCTGAAACGCCAAGTTACCAGACGAACTTGTCGGTGCGTGGCCGCTACGACAGTGGGCTGCATTTTGTCTGGCTCGCAGGTCACATCGACAGCTATGACTGCCTCTCCGTAAAGCTTTTGGCTCCAGTCCGGCAGCCCGTACTTCATGTCAACGAGCGAGTCTTGCACACGGTACACGCACAGCCAACCACTCTGCAGCCCAATGGCAAGCAGAGAGCCTCGCAAGGCCAATGCCGTCACCCGTGCATTCCAATGCCGAGCAGCCATTATCTCCGTCATGTGAGAGCCGCCGTCCACGGATATGAACAGGCCCAATTCAGCTGCACAAGCAATCAGAGAGAGGTGGCTAGAAGGGCATGAAAATTTAATAGCGTTTATTTGCAACAAAGATACCAAGATCCCTGGGAAAAAAAGCTGCATTGAGCAGCTTAAATGGGCAGCTTTACAGCAGAGTGAAGAATCATGGTCGGAACTAATAAAGCGTTATCATTCAAACATTTCATACAGTTGAAAAGAGGAGCACATGAACTTATGGCAGCACAGGCAATTACATCGATATGCCGTGCAGCTTTTTTAGCAGCATAATAGATACATTGAGACCATTTTCTTTGTATAGTTCATTTAGAAAAGTTCAGAAACAAAACTGTAGCATTTAGTGTTTAGTTCTGTTCATGTTAACAACCCAAGTTTATAATTAACAAAGTTGAGAATTATGATGCTATAAGAATGCCAATTGGTTAAAGCATCACAATTTTTCAGTTTTACAATTCCATGCAACGATAAAGCTCCTTTCTATCAATAACAGAACAATGAAAGTGTTTGTCTCAAAGTGTGCGACTTGTTATTAACAAGGCTTTGAAGTAAAGAAACACATTGCTACAAATAGCAGCATGGTGCCACACCAAGTCTTCAGCCTGTTCTGCACATCAAGACGAAACATGAATCTGCAGCATCACTTCTGCGACCAATCAGACTGGCTTTTGTGTCAATGGAGAATGTAAGAAACGGCGGATTGCTGGGAACACCCGGTGGCACACAAATCAGCTGCCACTGCTCTGTTCTTGCCTAGCTGATTTGTGTGCCACCAAGTTGCTGGGAGCACCCAGTGGCACACAAATCAGCTAGGCAAGAACAGAGCACTGACAGTCGATCGTAGAATAAGGAGCTCAGTGTCAAATGCATGACAAAAGATGCTGGGCAGAAAAAGTACTGCTTGGGAGGAGACTGGCATTTAAACGCTCATAGTTCCCTTGATATTGAAATCATGGTGCACATGATTTACTCAAGTTGTAGCCTAATCTTGAACAGAGTATCAAACATTTTAAGTGGGACACAAATATCTCTTCAAGTTCAAGATACATATTTACTTACCCAGTTTATGTGTATTTCTGTTATTTCAAATGTTTATTTTTCTAGTGCAATATGTGCTCTGTAAAATATGAAACCTTCCATAAGCTATTACGGGAGCAAGAGAGCTCTAGAAGGTTTATTGGTGGGACATGCCTTGACATATACCGAGTATCTGCAGCACAAACAAAACAAAGGTAGTGCCAGTCTGTTGCATTGTCTCCTACGAAGTCGAGGTTCTTGTGCAAGTGTTACTTCATGGTATTATCTTTGTTGTAATTTTGCTTAGGTGGAATGACTTTTCTTTGTCCATATTCAAGGTTATCTGATGTGTTCAACAGTCTGCCTGGCAATCGTAGTGTGAAAGCGGTCTGATTTTTTAAACTAAACATGTTGTTGCTAGTAGCACTGTGTGGTGTCCTTATGTGTTGTCTGGTGTGTGCTTTCAGGTTCCATCAAAGCTGTTCAAATGAATCACCAACAAGCCCCACTGCAACCCCCGACGACTACATTTCTTGCATACAGTTATCGGTGAGCTGATTTATGTACTTTGTAGCTCTCTCATATACTAAGAATGTGCAGAGCAAAGAAATCAAGACTAGAGAAGACACATAAACGACATCTGCGTGTCTACCAATTTGATATTTCAAAATTCCCTAACTTTTCCAGGTTTTGCATGATGATTTAAAGCAAATTCTATGACCGTTATGTCTACTTGAAAACCTCTGTGCCCTGGAAACAGATTCTAGAGTGGTGGAAAAAATCGGGCAATTCTCAGAATGTTCTGAGCGCGTGTGGTAACTATGAAAAAAAAAAACGTATATCTGGCCAAAATGATACCTCCGAGCCAGAGAGTCAGCAAGTTGCATCTTTGGCAGAATGCAAACATACGAGTTAAAATTAACCGCAGCTGAAAATTTTGGAAGAGCCCCCAATAGTCCTACAATGCAGCTAAAGCTGCTACGAAATGTAGAAGTGGCACCATCTCGTGGCATCTGTGTGAAAGGAGAAAACCTGAGCCTGGCTGGTTCTGCCACTAGAGTATGTTCTAGTTCATAATAATGGTTACAACCCAGGCCACTTAGGATGTGGATTGGATTTAATTGAATTATCTAGACCTGTGTTTACCAAGTTCACTATTTACGATGTGAATTATATTGGATCTAATGCAACCTGGATTGCGGTATTTACTGTTGATTTGCAATTTCACTTAAAATGTGCACGTCTAATATATACTTTTAAGCAAAAAAATTAATTACATACTACTTGTGTATTCTGTGCACATTGCGCTGACAATGACTAACAACGTCGCAAGAACAAAGCTGTGCTGCATATTTTTCTTTCTTTATTTCTTTTTATACGACAAGTATATGCATGTCAGTAATTCTACTGAGGACTGCCGATTTAGAGCGATTTTTGGAGTTTTCAAATTTTACTTTTGGAGCACTTTGAAGCAGTAAAATATTAGTTTTGGAGTACTTTGGAGCAGTCAAATTTTCGTTTTGGAGCAATTAATCTTGTGATAAGGAGCATCTTGGAGCACTGAAATTTCAGTTATGGAGCATTTTGGAGCAGGTAATCTTGCTACTAGAAGCGTTTTAGAGCAGTAAAAATTTAGTTCTGGAGCAGGCAATCTCAATATTAAAAGCACTTCAGCATAGGTATACAGTCAACCCTCGCTATAACGAAGTTGAAGAGGAGTCGTGATTACTTCATTATACGCTATTATTCATTTCTGCCAACAATTAGCCAGCAAAAGAAAATGTACTCACTACCCGATATCACAGCAGCCCACAGCGCAGAGAAGAGGGCCATCAGAAGGCAACAAAACTAGCAAAACAATGAAGAACAACGCACCTTTATTTCTACCAAATTCGGCACACCAGCTGGAAGATCAATTCAAAGAAAATAGTCTATAATAGACTTTTACCGACTCTTTACGCAGATGACTGCTTTTTAAGCTTCATAAGCTATTTCGAGTCTGTCCTCATAGTCATCGTAAGCACCAAAGAAGCGTCGCAGCAAGTCTGTCGCATTCAGCATTTGCGCGGGTGTTGGTACGTCGGGTTCGCTAACATTAGGCTCCGAGTGTTTACACATTCGTCACTGTCGCCATGCACCCCCGTCACCGCGCGCACAATTTCTGCATCTGACAACTCTTTCATTGTCACCTAGTCAGCATCAGCACTGACGTACATGCAGAAAGTAGAAAGTGTCACAGTTAAGCAAAACACTGGCGTCAAGGAGAGCGTCCCACAACATCTGGGCCTGATCGCTCGCGACACCCTCACTGGCGACATCGCCGAAATCTTAGACTACTTTTTTTTTTTTGATGCCGTACTCAACGGCTTTTAACATTGGCAACTTCTGCTTGATCGCTATATTTTTGTACTTACGTTTGCCACTGCTGTAGTCCATCTCGTGTCAGGTGGCAAAACTAATAGACGTGATGTTGCTCTTAAACAGCGAACGACAAGGAACATAGCCCCAATCTCCGCCGTCCTAGTGAGGAGCTGAAGGGGAGGAGGAGGTCAGATGCGCAAGCGGGTCAATGAGTTCACAAGAGAGAGGAGGCCACCTGACGTGCACGCTCGCGTGCAAGTTTATTAGTTCCTGAGGAAAGTGGAGGCAGAGATACACCGATGCGCGGGGGTGGCTCCCGGCGAGCGCAAGGCGCAAGTTATGAATAACCGCAGCCATGATGATACGTAAACCGTCGCGTGCTGTAAGATATTGATTGGATGCCTTAAATATCGTCATTGTATTGAATTCAACGGCAGCGTGATGTCCTTAGAATGTGTAAATCTGGTTATCAAACCAATACTTGAGGACTTTTGCGGTCTCTCATCTTTTTATTTTACAAAATAAATATGTCAAGCTTGTTACATGTTGGTTTTGTTCCTACATTTAATACTATATTTACTCGTGTAACGAACGCACTCGCATGATAAACGCACCCCCAACCTCAGTCGTCAAAATTTGATGTTTTCTTTGCAGGCATAATAAATGCACCCCCTACATTTATCTGCTGCAGTCCCACTAACCAACACCTGGTGCCTGCTCACCTGTTAGATCTCTTTCGTTTTTTATTATTTTGCCGACCCCCCTCGGCCACTTCGGCTCGCTCCCTCCTCCCTTCGCCCGTTTCTGCATGCGGTATTGTTTTTCTTGCTATCTGTGTGCAGCACGTCCCCCGTCTTCTTTATCTGTACGCCACAGTGCTGTTCACAAATGCGAGTGTAGAGACACTGCAGTTGATAAGCACACAGCGAGCGAGAGTCGCGAACAATCCCGCGCGGACCGATGATCGCTTTCTGCAAATACAAAACTTAAAAGGCCCAATGACGTGCATGCTATTTTCGAGCGACGACGACAGCATTTGATGTCGCGAAGGGTCATTCATCGCTATCGCGTCTCAGGTTTTCTGGAAAACCAGAAACAATGGCTTGTCACCCATAAAAGATCGTGACGATTTCCACAACATGGTAGGACCCCCGATACTTGCCTTGCTTGTTTGCTGCGCGTACAGAAACTTCTCTTGTCGAAGCGAGGCGGCGACCGTATTTTGTCGTTAACCTTGTTATCGACGGTTTGTTTTTATGCTTCAGGGGTAGCTTGCTGCAATGCTGGTTACTTGCTACAATGTAAAAGGCCTTGTCACGGTCGTCGTACGAGGTTGCCGCGAAGTTGGCAAAGTGCGTCGTAGCACACGCTTCTGGGCGCCCCTCGAGATCACAGCAGATACCACTGTTGCAGTTAAACAATTGCGAGAAAAGATAGCCGCAAAATGCTTTTATGGCGTGCACATGAGGCGTGGGAACAGCTTCCAAAAGATAACGCCATCAACCACCAAAGACGAGTAAAGTGAAACAAAAAAGCTGTTTCCAAACAGTCTATGCGTATGCGAAAAGC
This sequence comes from Rhipicephalus annulatus, assembly GCA_013436015.1. Classification (NCBI taxonomy): domain Eukaryota; kingdom Metazoa; phylum Arthropoda; class Arachnida; order Ixodida; family Ixodidae; genus Rhipicephalus; species Rhipicephalus annulatus. The sequence continues at coordinate 143,832 of WOVY01003419.1, forward strand.
TAAGCGACCTAACTTTTTTGCATTACAGCATTTTTGCTTATGCGGAAAAGTTTTCATAAAACCTGTCCCGCATAAAATGAATCCCCAACTTTGCTCCAATTTTTCTAGAAAAAAAGTGCGTTCATTATGCGAGTAAATACGGTATTCTTTGCTGCAACCGGGTTTCATTTGCAAACGGGTTTCGCTGGCGATTAGAGTATATATATATGGCATTGGCGTACGTGAGTAAACCAATGCAGAACACCACTGCAATCACCGTTGCGAACAGTGATATACCTCTAGCCTTCTGCTATGGTTGTGCTCATTGTAACTTTGGTTGCGGTCCCACAGCAGAATGAGGTTGAATTTCATTGCTTCGCAGAAGTACTGGCGGCCAATTTTTGAAAGAGGCAACGGCTTGTTCACAGGAAGGCAAAGAATTCTTTCATTAGACTCGAGCGCTGTCTCTGGTAATTAAAAAAATAATTAATGTTATTTAAATAGTGCCACAATTATAGTGTATAGCGAATTCAAGATTTCTGACGTCGTTCCGGGGGCCACATAAAACTGCCCTGAGAGCTGGATGCAGCCCGCGGGCCACAGGTTACGGACCCCTGAAATAGGCAGTTTGGCACAGTTTACGTCGATTTTATCAGCTTGGCGCACTTTGGCACAGTTGGCGCAGGAATGGGATCCCTGTGCATGTTGACGATTTATTTCTGTGTGCTCTGACGTCATGGAGGAAGAAAAAGAAAGGAGGGAGCGTGACGTCACGCGGGTAGCCTTGGCAAGCTGTGCTGTTTTGGAAGCCATCATTATTGGCCCAACATGTGACCTTTTCCGCAAAATCACGCCAGCAATGAAATTTGCCGATACTTTGCAGTACGGCGCCCGGTAGTTTTAATCGAAACACACTGGTTCAATGCAGACAACCGGCTCATGCAGGTGGTTCAAAGACAGAACAGCACCAAGAGTACTAAAATCAACCGTAAGTTTTGATGCTTTGATCACGTATTGGGCCGCTTCACTAGTGTGGCGTTATTCCCCCTACTTTCTTTTTCTTCCTCCATGTTTGACACTTAGAGTTCGACAAAGTCCTAAGACGCCGGCAATGAAAGCTAGGGGTAGCATTTAGAGCGATGAGGTTCGAATATGTGCTGGCAAGAAGGAATCTGTCTGGCAGCAACAGCTCCCTCGATTCCACAGATTTATTACAGATCCAAGGGTGGAACAGGGTACATGGTTTTGGGAGCAGTCAAAAGTGCTTTTTGTAGCAGGCTTGGAGCAGCCATAAGGATGTTTTTGAGCAGGCTTGGAGCAGCCAGAAAGGCCTTTTCGAGCAAGTAAGAGCAGTAAGAACATTTCAAGTGAATGCAGCCCCGTTCAAAGCACTTGTGAAGGAACATTTGTTGAATGCTGCACCTTTCAAAAACTCAGCTAAATTGTGCAATAGCCTTATTAATGCGATAGAAATTAGTATGTGGACCCTCCCAGTGAGTTTTTGCCGTTTCAGAGATACCACTGAAGTCTTTCAATTTGGAGCAATTTTTGGAGCAGCAAAATTTTAATTTTGTAGCACTTTGGAGCAGCAAAATTTTCCATTTTGGAACAATTTAGAGCAGCTAACTTCAAATCCTGTAGAAGAAGCAAGTTGCATTTACATTCAAGGACATGAAAAATTATTCTGAGGCTCTTGTGAAGAGCTAAAAATATTCAGATTCATTGCAAATTTTGTGGAGCCAATCATCTTAACAGCACTCCTTATTTTAGTTGATGATGCAAGAATAATGGCATCATGCTATTGAGCATTCTGGAAAAGCTTGTTCAGTGATCATTTCCGTAGCAAATAAACAGAATATTGGTTGAATAAAGTTGTGCTTTATGAAATAAAAATATAACTCTACCTATGTGGTTATCAGCAGATATACTATTCAAACTCTATGACGTACAACGCTAGAAACTCACACAGTCCCAAGTGCATTTCCCTAAGATTACTTCAAAAATAAAAAACTTTTTTTTTACAACTGATTAGACTGCTGTGGCTAATATGACGTCATTCAGCTAGTCTCGGAAAGCCAACCTCCCCCGGCACTCATCCCTGTGCTGAAACTAGACAATTTAACAAACTTCAATTTCCTTTTGCAGCAATATTTTATGTGGCTAATGTGTCCTGTGTATACTCCAAAAACACCCTACCCTGTCCTCTAGAAAACAGTGCATAGAAAAAAATACCTTATGCACACACCTTAGACAAATAGAAAGCAAGATTCATTTTGTTTTTAATGGGATAGCAATTATACGGACATTCTCGACTGGTTTTTGCCGTTGCCAGGGGTGTAGCCAAGGGGGGGGGTTGCACCTAGATCTGAAGGAGGTGGGGGGCAAGCAAAGGCCATTTTGCGTTATATATGCCATGGCGAGAAAATTTCGGAGGTGGGGGGGGGGCACATTCCCGATGTGCCTCCCCCTCAGGCAACACTACTGGCCGTCATGTTTTGTGTGATGTCCCAATCGATAACACTCCCCGGCGCATCGTGTTTTACACGCGGGTAAAAGCACGCGAGCGGGAGCGACGAACACGGCTAGAGCAGAGATAAGAGCAGACCTATCCTTTTTGCACTGAGGGCGGATGCGATAACATCACCCCGGGTGCCAGACCTCCCAATTGTTACCTCTATAATTGTTACTCAAGCAGAGAGAAACACGCCACCCGTGTCCAAGGGACAAAAAGGATCGAGCTAGGAACACGAGGGGGGGGGGAGGGTTGTTATGAGCTTTGACTTTAAAGGAGTACTGACACGAACTTTGAAAATTTTCTGATTTCTGCTGTAAATAAAAGCACTGGTATCGAGAACCCAGGAAAGAGTATTCTGGTGCCTCGAAGCGCATTGAATATATTTTTAATACCGCTTTTTCTAAGCCCACTTTCGGTCTCGATTTCGAAGGAGCGGCTTCACAGCGACGTATCAAGTCCGGCTGACGTATTCCTCAGTGACGTGGGGACTGAGATATTTGCTGAAAATCGAGACGTACCAATGCAGCTCTATCTGCTGGAAACACAGACGCTTGGTATGGGCTCTGATGCTGGATTTGCATCGCGATGTTGTACTGAAGCAGCATTGAGCTTGGCCACAGCTTCTGGCTCCAGATATCGCTTTTTTGGCAGTGTGATGCCAAACTCAAGAAAGTACCGATGGTTTCCGATCAGGTAGCAGTCGGGGCCGAAATGCAGCTAGCAAATTCGGCTCACCTTGGCTGGCATCCAGTCACAGCTGCGATCGTGACGCATAAAATCTACCCACACTTGTCTCACCGCTGGGTCATTCGGAAAACTGTGAATACTAACGTCGCCCCGGGTCTTGGAATCATAGTCTTTCACGGCACAAGGAGTGCGTGGCACCCCGAAACAGGGATGCGGTGATCAGAAAAGTAATGAAATCACACTCGCATTCTTTCGCATACAACAGAGGTGTTTCAGCGCTCGATCACTGTCGACATGACCACGAAGCGTCGTAGCAAAATGGCCAGCGCACAGCACAACAACGAATGACACCCGTCGGCGGTGCACCGCTAGACAGGCAGTCGAGAAGGTGCGCCGGTTGAGCTTTCTTTCATTTTATTTTTGTTGTTACCCAAACGCACGCGCATTTACATGACATCACAATTTTCTGTGAACCTGACTTAAATCAAGTGCTGTGCCTGACGGTAGAGCTGCCTTGCAGAAACCGGGAGATGAAAACTTTAAAATTAAATTAAAATGCTTTATACGTGTTTCCCAGTTCCGTTGTGGGGAGAACGTTAACACTACATTCCCAGGAAACGAAAAACATCTGTTTTGCCGCACCTCAAAATTGTGTCAGTACTCCTTTAAGGGCTGGCGCATGAGCTATTTACAACTGGTATACTCTTCTACCTTGTACTCTCAATGCGAACATACTGTGCAAAAAGTGCTTCGCTTTCTAGTGTGGCCATATAAGGGTATGCACTGAGCCTTGATTGCCAGTTGGCCACACCATCCTCGTGCCATTTCGGAGGTCCATTCGTACGTGCCAATTTTACCGTACAGATGAAACCACACTGGTCTAGAGCAGCGAAGCGCATTCCTGTCAACACTGTTGTTAGCCGCGGCTTTTACCTCACGTTAGCTCATTAGCTACAAGCTTCTGTTGATGCTTACATTACAGCACAAAGGCCTAACACGCAGTACGACCGTGTTAAGTAAATTACAGCGTCTATCTTTACATATTTCCGAAAAAAAATATGCCAGCTGGAGCCGCCGGCTGGGCACTCTACACAAGTCTGATTTCATCTGTACGTGCAATGGTGTGTAAGAGATGTTTTGGGGCTCTCTAGTCATCCAAGTCGTGGATATCGAACACTGCAAGTACAGCAAGTTTTTTTCTTTTTTTGCGAGTGTGCGGGCTTTAGAAATGGTAACCCCACCGCTAACTCTTCTCATGGATGACGTCAAGCCTTATTCTTTGGTATAACAATTCAATTTGTTGGTATTGTATTCCCTTCCAAGAGTGTAACAGAAACTAACAAATTGTATCTTATTTTAGATCCAATATCACGTAACTCAAAAGAACGCTGGCTAAAAGGACAATAACCACTCTAGCTGCCGAAGCCTCCATGCTGTCAGTTATCTAAACACGAAGCAGATGTTAGCAGCATACAAAGTTCATGAGGAGTCTCATCTTGCCTCGAGACAGCGCGCGCCAGCTACTTCAAGCGACGCAGCAGTCTCCCCTCCACCCCTCCCTTCAAAACGAAGCAATAAATGCGACGCCCTAATGTTCTTCTTTTTTTAACCATCAGCTATTGACTTTGGAAAGCGAGAGGCGGAGGTGTAACAAGGCATAGAGACTTCACAGGCCTTCCGACACCAGAGCCGCCAGCGATGACTTCACTATAGTTGCGTGTATAAAACCTAATTGCAGCTACTCCGACCAGGAGGCATGCTTTTATTATTGAGATGACATATAAAAAGAAACCACCCGAGAATTTTCAATTCAGACCTTTGCAACCACAATTTTGAAAGGGCAGGGTCTTTTAGGGGCTTTTACGCCACAGCGATTATAACGCGGACCTACTGGTGCAAGAAATCACGAAAAAGCTCTTCTGTATAATGATCCATGCACAAAGTAGAGGAAAGGTCTCAATGCGTTCCCACTATTTACATGTTCTTCTGTGGACGGGAAGCATGAAAAATTAGACCGCGATGTCCAGACAAAGATTTGATAGACATTCTGGCAGCACACGTGCAGTTATTAGTGAAAATTGCTTTATTACATGCTGGGCAACTCTTCAATTGAACTATCAGCAGCGTTCCTGGAACGAACGACGTCCCTCGATGAATCACCGCCACAGTTTCATGCTACCGATTGAACTAGACGTTACGAGCCCCTGCAAAGAGCGCGTTTTGCCCTTAAGCGGACTTGTACTACAGAGTGGCTCGGCACTAAACATAGCATTGTGGATTTCAGGACGTACGGGGGACCGCAGTTTGTTCAGCGAAATTAAGTAGGTATGTGATTATGACTTTGGTGGCCCCAAGAACAAGGTGCACATGTATTGACAAGCCAGCATGGCTATTGCCTGCGATAGACACTCTCAAATCCAACTTTGGCACAGTTTGGCGCGATTCTCGTTGATATTGTGGGGATGGTGCAGTAATTCTGATTTGGTGCAGTTGGTGTAGAGTGGGATCTCTGAGTAGTGTATCATAAATGATGCACTACAGAATGTAAATCTATTCACACGTAAATGATGCTCTACTGTACAAAATCCCTGCCAACATGCAGCGCTTGCAGCCACACAAACTGATCGTTAGAAATTGTGTGCAGCAGGTCGCTAACTAAGCTGATGTACGCCGGGGCACTTACCAGGGCACTTGCTGTACCGTATGTACGCATTTGTCGTGAAAGTGTTCACTATACCCACTCTGTTCCTGATCACACACATGCACTGTGAAGGCAAGCTGCGTTTGTTCATGATGGCAATGTGTCTATGCGGCACATTTAGCAGTCTCGCACAAAGAAGCAGCATGAATGGCGGCACGGCGCATGTGGGTTATTGAGTGCTAAATAAGTGCAGTACGCACACTACTACACTATGCCAGATGCTATACCAAGTAGTTAGCTGAACACGCTTATCATAAAGAGTTATCAGCGATTAAGTGAAACTGATGCACCTAGCACCATGACGCCACTGCATGTGAGCGCCACTTATCCATAAAGACATCGCCACACTGTGCCACGATAAAGGCTTCAGATTATCGATCCTCTTCACGCCATAGCACTTGGAAACTGCGGAAAAGCCGACTTTCACATACTGCTATGGTTGCAAACAAATCGACTTGCAAGAATGCTCATTTGAACCCACAAGATGATAGACTCGACAGTGGTGGAGGCTTAAATTATACCTCTTTCAGACGTTGTGGGAATCGGGGCTAGCCTGCTGCCATTGCGCGGGCTTTGCCGCCTGTTTCTGCCGTTCTCATGTCCTAACATGACTCTCCCCTCCTCCGTGGTCTGTCGCGCTGGGGGAGCGGGAGGGAGTATTAACCTGTTTCACCCGGTAGCGGATGTCGACTGTGGCGCCCTGCGCAAAGTCTCTCGAGATGTTTCACGCGCGCGTCGAGAGTGAGTCAGATTTTTCAGAGATAACTTAGGGTGAGCCCACATTTCTTTTCCGTCCATTGGCTCCTATTGTTTGGGGCTCGTCCGGACTTCGCTAACGACGGCTTGCGCCCACGGCAAACTCTCACTTTTTGTTGCCCCTTTTCGATTGCCAGGCCGAAGAGCGGTGAGGTTTCTCAGCGCGTGGTCGTATTACACCGACCCGTATCTGAAGCCAACGTGAGTGGAGTTTTGCCCTCGCTCGAGCGACCGGGCCCTGTTTGTTCCGGTGTCACCGTGAATCACTTTTGCCCACGGAGACGTGCTCGCGGCACCCTGAGTAGTACTTCTCGTCTGTGGTGTGGATAAGGCCGTTTGCTTTCCTGCCGCCCCTTTTGCAACGAGCTCTGTGCTGCGTTTTGGGTGTTGCCGCAGGCAATGACGTGTTGCGACCTTCAGCAGTACCGTGTTCTCGCCATGGCGACGGTTGACGCGTGCTCTGCAGCTTGTAAGACCGGACCTCCGCTAGCGGCAATAGTCCTTCGGGATACGTGTAAACTACAGTGTGCAGTTTGGGCAGAAAGTCTAAGAAGTCTGACACTGAAGACTTTCGGCATCCGAAATTTCAGGTGTTTTTACACTCTAATTTCTATGGGGCTTGTTTGTGGAGGTGCCGCGAAGGCATCCGAATTTTCAAGCCTGTACGAAAACTTGGCGTTTGACTTGACACTCACCTGTAGCAATGACCAACATCCCATTCCCCTTGACAAGGGCGAGTGAGATGTGAAGTGGCTCTTCACGATCAACTGATGCCAGCCTCCACACCGTTGTAAAACCGCAAGAAAAGCCGATCTTGCCAGCTTCCCAATATCGTCCCACGGAAAAAACCTGCAGCAGGCCCACATACAGTAAAATCTTGTGCTTGTTAACTCAAAGGGAACTGTAAAGCTGTTTGACTTAAGCAAAGTTCAAATTAGCAGGCGGGCACTAGAATGAACTAACACTGCACCACATAGCACGAGCAGAACCCAAAGAAGCCGCCTATGGACTCCTTATCACAAATTTGGTGTTAGATCCTGTTTGTGCAAGTGATTTTGTAAATTAAGTTTAAGAGGCTATAACAGCAAAGAGAATTAATTTACCAGTCAGTGATACGCCAGAAACAAGTACTGACACACTTTCATGTGAACCTTGATGAAAAATATATGACGCTATTTATCTTCCAGAAGACATCTCCAGAAGAGTGTTAACGCAATCATAATTAAGAGTAATCAGTAATTTGATTTTCCTTGCATTTATTCTGTAGCGACTCCATGAGCATTGCACAAGAGTTTCAGCCCGCTGTCCGAATTTTCATCTGCGAAGAACGATGCTGTATAGTTGCTTTGCTTCCCCCGTAAATTTGGTTTGGTTTGGTCTAGCAACTCATTGTGACTCCCCTGTGCCGACTCCCGAGAGGAACAATGGAAGCTCCTAGTTCAATTGAACCATTGCGAATAGCAATGCATTCGAACTATTTGAGTTTCCCCGCATAGAAATACACAGAGCTGTGTCTGAACTAGGGCATCAGTTCAAATAGTCTAAGTTCAAATTATGAAATTTTACTGCATTACACTCAATCCTTATTATAACAAAGTCACACGTGCTACAAAAATATTTTGTTATATAAAAAATTCGTTATAAACATACATTCATGGCACTGCATCAATGACAAAGCTATTCTTAATTTACTTCATTGTTACTGATAATTCGTTAAATCTGGGTTTGTTATATGTAGGTTTGAGTACACGTGCATCATCAGTGAAAAATTCATAAACAGAGGGTGGGTGCTGGAGCAAATGTTTCAACAGGCATATTCATCTTGTTCAAGGCTGAAACTCATTTCTTATTGGAAGCTCCCCTTCGTGCCTTTCTTATGCATCATCTGAAGGGCCCCAAATTACTGTTAGTTGTACTGGGCTCCAGTGTCCTTTTTTGTTTTTTTTTAGCCCACTCATATTACACAATGACTGAAAGGAGAGGGAGACACACACTGCTCCATAAATTTGTTTTATTCCTGACCAATTTTTATGAAACTCCCTAAACTTGCATATTTGGGCATTGTCGTGTTCGTGAGTTTCGGGTTCAGTGCTGTGCTCGAGTTTCGGTTTAGGCCACACGAGATTCCACCGCCAGAGGGCCAAGCAGCAGCGCATGCGCCGAGGGCACGCTGCCCTCTTCCATAAAAACAGAACCACTGTCTTCATTTATCAGCAGTGTGCCTCTAATAAACTAACCAAACAGACGTATGTAGCAATGGCGACGAGGGAAACGTAAACCCACTGAAGATACTGGTGTGGTCCACTGCCAATGGTGTCCTTTTAAGCTTCCATCGAGCCCTTTTCGAGGAAGGCATGAACGTCATGGATTCAACGGCTTGGATTCTACTTTGTGGCGAATGCCATCACAGCCGACGATAAGAAGAGAGCCCTGCTCCAGACTCTGCGGGGCCATAAAAATTAGAAACCGTCTGCGCACTGGTAGAATCAAAGAGCCCAGGAGACGTGCTATATGAAGAGATTGTCGAAACCTTAGCTGTACATTACGATACAGGCCCATTAGAGCTGTACTGTCACTGTGATTTCCAAAGACGCAACCAACAACCAGACGAGTCCATTGCTATTTATGTTGCCACTTTACGTAAACTCGCTGTGGATTGTAACTTCAACAACAGGGCAATGCCCGCGGCTGAGGCGACGGCGACTACAGCGGCCACGACTACCGCGCCCCCCTTGGATATTATGTTACGCGACCATTTTGTCTGCGATATCCTAAACGAGCTCGTTCAACAGCGTCTGTTCGCAGAAAGGAACCTTACCTTCTAGAAGGCTTTCGACCTCGCCGAGAGGGTGGAGAGTGCTGCCCTACAGTAGAAGAGCATCAAGCTCAAAACAGGAAAGTTAGAAGTGCACCAAACAAGACACAAGAATGGAGGCGCAAAGGAAGAGCAGCCCACTCCACACAAGGCATACTGCTACAGATACAATGGCTTGCACGATTGGGGCCAGTGCAAGTTCTGAAATTCCACATGCAACTTTTGCAAGAAAATGGGGTACATTGAAAGAGCTTGCATAGTAAAGAATAAGCAACGCAAAACGGCTACGCATCATACGGAGCCTAAACCTGCAAGCATGCACGAGTCTGGAGAGAAGTCAGCATGGGGCCTTAATACTGTAAATAGCCTACAAGCATGTCTGAAGTTCATTGTGCTGCTACGTGTTAATGACAAGCTTTAGGAATTCGAAGTTGACTCTGAGGCAGCGTGTTCGCTAATCAGCAAGGAAACTTGCGACACGAGTTGGCCTACAAAACCGCCGCCACTAGCCCAATCAGAACTAAATCTGCACACGTGGTCAGGAGAGCACCTGAGCCTCGTTGGCACTGCTCAAGTACAAGTGCGGCACAAGACTAAAGATTACGTTCTTCCATTGCATGTTCTGGAAGGTAACGGATGCAACCTTATGGGCCGTAATTGGTTCAGTGCTCTCAAAATCCGGTTTCAAGGTGTAAACTATGCGAATGATACAATGCACACAGAGTCCACAGTGCTGCACTGCCTATTAGAAAAGCACGCATTCGTTTTTAATCATGTTGTATTGGCCCCTCCCCTATGTAATACCCTCTTCTAGAGGGCCTTTAGGGGTAACCTGAATAAATAAATAAATAAGATGCCACAAGCTACGAGGGACCACCAGTTCACATAGAGCTAGACCGAAACGTCCCACCACACTTTTGCAAGGCGCGACCGGTTGCTCTTGCGCTCAGACCAGCTTTGAAGGAAGAATTAGACCACTTGAGGCAACAAGGCATTCTGCAACCAGTGCTACACTCGGACTGGGCAACACCCATGGTGTTCGTTCCGAAAAAGTCCGGATTGTGAAGACTGTGTGGTGACCATATAAACACGGTAAATTCAGCGTCCGTGAAAGCAACCTACCCGCTTCTCACCACTGAGGAGGTGCTGTCGACTCTCAGAGGTGGAAGAATGTTCTCAGCGCTTCATCTATTTCAAGTTTATCAGCAACTTCTGGTCACTGAAAACACAGCAAAGGTTTTGACCGTGAATATAATAAATGGACTGTATGCAGTCAAGAAACTTCTATTCGGAATCTCGCGCAGCACCAGCAATATTCCAAAAAATCATGGAGACAACTCTCGCCAGAATTCCTGGCACCAGTGTCTATTTCGACGACATAATTGTCTGTGGAGAAACGCCAGACAAACACAATGAACGGCTAGACCAGGTGTTGTCAAGACTGGGTAATATGGGCCTGCGCCTGCTAAAAGACAAATGTCGATTTGGGGACGAAAATGTGGAGTTCCTAGGACATCGAATCGATGAACAAAGGGTACATACGACTGGAGAGAAGGTTAAAGCCATTATGAATGCACCAGCGCCGAAAACTAGAGTTGAGCTTCAAGCATTTTTACGCTTGCTTGCTTTCTACGACCGCTTTCTCAAAAACAGTGTGGCAGTAGCCTAACCATTGTACATAATTTTACATAAAGAAACCCAGTGAATATGGGGAGAAAAAGCACCAAAATGCATTTGAATAGTTAAAAAGACTCATTCGCGACAGCACAGTGATTCCTCACTATGACGAGCACAAACCCCTTCTCCTTTCATGCGACGCTTCACCCTATGGTGTCGGCGCTGTTTTGTTGCAAGTGGATGAAAGTGGGGCAGAAGCACCTATTGCTTTCCCGTCCCGAACAAAATTATGCACAACTAGACCGGGAGGGACTTACTGTGATATTCGGTGCTGATCATTTTCAGAAGTACATAACTAGAAAACATGTGACTACAACAACTGATCCCAAGTTGCTACTCAGCATCCTCGCGCGAAAGAGGCCGCTTTTGCAGGTCTTTTCATCGAGTATGACCAGATGGTGTGTGAAGTTATGAATCCGACTTTGTTTACAAAAAAGGCAGTCGAAACCAGAACGCAGATGCATTGAGCAGGCTGCCACTGCAAGGAGATGACGATGAGCCATCCCCGCCCAGCGATTTTCTGATGCTAGATGGGCAATTGACGCCCAAATTTTGCCCAGGCGCATTGCAGAGCTATAGCGCGAAGACGAAATTCTCGCAGCAGTTATTCAAGCAGCCCAGCAAAGAAAGCTAGGTGCAATGAAAGGCGATGACTTTCGACCTTACGTTAAGCTAACGCTCGAGCTGTCAAGGCTCTAAGGATGCTTACTCAGGGGTTTGATTTATTGATATATGGGGTTTAACGTCCCAAAACCAACATATGATTACGAGAGACGCCGTAGTGGAAGGCTCCAAAAATTTCGGCCACCTGGGGTTCTTTAATGTGCACCCAAATTTGAGCACACAGGCCTACAACATTTTTGCCTCCATCAGAAATGCAGCCGCCGCAGCCGGGATTCCATCCCGCTATCTGCGGGTCAGCAGCCTAGAACCTTAGCCACTAGACCACCGCGGCGGGGCTTACTCAGGGGCTCTCAAGTAGTAATTCCGATCGCACCTCGCCTCACAGATTCTAAGATTATTCACTCAGGGCACAGAGGCATTCTCTCTATAAAGGCCTACGCTAGAGGGTACCTTCAGTGGCCTAGCCTCAGCAAAAACATAGAAAAGACTTCCCAAGAATGCAGACCATGCAGGGAAACCGAAGGACACCTGCGAAGGCACCACTTCCAGAATGGCCAAGCAGCACAACCATGGGAAACAATTCACATGGATTTTGCAGGACCCATTGAGGGCAGCATGTGCTTGCTTGCTTTTGACTCATTCAGCAAATGGCTTGAAGTACGGCAAATGACGAGCATTCAGTGAAAACACCTAATCAAGGAATGCCGAAACCTTTTTGCGACCTTCGGTGTACCACGAAAAATAGTCACTGACAATGAGCACTCTTTAGTCTCGGTCGAAACAGAAGAGTTTTTCCAACGAAATGGAGTGAAACATGTCAAAAGTGCTCCATATCATCCTGCCACGAATGATCAAGTCGAACGCATGGTCTTTGAACTTAAGCAAGCGTTTGTAAAAGAAAAGGACGTCCCTATCGCCCATTGACTTTCGCGATTTCTTCTGAAGCAGCACACGACAACGCATGCCGGCACGAAGAAAACATCTGCCATGATGTTTGGTCATAAACTTCCGACAGCATTGCCATACCTGAAGCCCTCAAACTCCCAGTTAACGCAGGAGGAAGGAAAGGACGAAAGACGCATTCGCAAAAATCAAATCCTCCACTTGAAGAACTTCACAGGCGGCCCGGCATAGATGAAACAAACCATCATCGAACAAGTAGGTCGTTGGTCTTGGTTTGTTAGCACGGAACGAGGTGTCGTGCGACGACACAAAAACCATATTCAGACTACGAGCCAAGAAGCAACGAATAACAACGCTTTTACAACAGAGTCACCAGGAAGCCCCTGCCAGTCTTCACTGCTTCCGTTATTCGTCCCAGACAGCCAGGCTGATAATCAGCAAGACGCGCTGACTGCAGGCACTCCAGAGTTCTGCGCCACGGCAGCGGCACTTACATTCGATGACACTCCGCAAAGACCACTACAGCGGCCTCCGAGACGCCGTCTACCGGACCGTTATCAAGATCAGTGTTGACTCAAACAGAAAGGGGATGGAAGGGATGTGTCGTGTTCGTGAGTTTCGGGTTCAGTGTTGTGCTCGAGTTTCGGTTTAGGCCACACGAGATGCCACCGCCAGAGGGCCGAACACCAGCGCACGCACCCTTGGCACGCTGCCTTCTCCCCCCAAAACAGAACCACTGTCGTCATGTATCAGCAGTGTGCTTTTAATAAATGAACTGAACAGACATATGTAGCAGGCATACTTATTGAAATATGCAATTATTTTTCTAGCACGAACCTCGTTTTTAAAATTTCGGACATTGCACGCATTTTTCTGAAAGCAATACTTTGCATAGACTAGGACAGTCACAAAATAAATATGCTTATCATAATAGACAGGATTCAGAACTGTATGTGACAGAACAAGAATGAATATTCTAAACCCATTTGGACAAATCTTATGATATGGTGTGAGTGCGAATGTCTCTTACGGGCGGTGCGATTGCCAGTGATAGACACCCACGAACCCGAGATTCTGGTACAGTTTGGTGCTATTTATGTTGATAAAGACAACACAGGTTAGAAGACGAAACTTGGCCCCTTTCAATCATCTTAACTTGAACTTTCATACTCGGAAACTAACATAAACAAGTTTCAAGGGTTGCTACACTCTAATTGCCCCTTTGAGGCACGATCTTCTGTCTGGACTAATCTCGAATGAAGCGGAGGATGTAACCAAGCAAAGGCCACCTGATGCCTTTCAATCTATCGAATGGTTCCCAGCGCTCGTGGGAATTGATGCACATCTCAGCAAAGCCAATCCGAAAGAGCTAGTTCACGACCAAGCACAAGGTCCAACCTTCTGCGACAGTCCCAATACACTAGACAGCCTGGGTTGTGAGCATCACTCTGAACCATTACTTTCTTGTCAAGAAATAGTGAAACCCTATCAGCTTGGGCACATGAAATTCCTGCTCCCGCATTCAGAATGTTGCAATCTTAAAACTTGGAAGCGCAAAATCGACGAGGACAGAAAGGAACACAAAAAGATAGGACAAAGCGCTATGTGAACTGGTGTTGTCTAACATTTGAATTCTTGGTAGAAGTAGAAATCGTATGGCAAGAGAACTAATGGAAGCTTATGAGGCTTATCACAATAAAAGGAAAGAAGGTGATTGTAATAGTGACACTTCTGTTGTGCTGCGCAGTAAGGAAAAATCTGTTTTTAGAAACTTGGCTCTGATATGTAGATACCGTAAAAGCCCGCTTATAGGTCGGTTTTTTTTTTTTTTCTAGATTGTAGGGTACGAAATTTCGGTCCCGTACTATATGCGGGTCCCAGGAATTTTCGGGTGAAATTCAGTCTTGCCGCAGTTTTATTATTATTATCAGGTGTTTGCGCGCTTCTGCGCTAGGTCTAGTTAGTGTTATTGGCGGTGGCGTGCGTCAGCCTTCAAACTTACGCGTGCAACAGTGGTCCGTAACTCTTGCTTCAACTTGGCACCCATAACGATGGCCACGATTTTTCTCCTGCGATTTTACGCCATGTCAGCATCGGGCAGGTAGTACTCGGCTGCCTTTAAAAGAAATCACTCCTGCCGAAACAATTAACAATTGTGCTGCGGAGCGGCAGTTCAGAGTCAATGAGCGGAGTATTCGCAGTTGGCGGAAGCACAAAGATGCCCTCTTTGCTTGCAGCGGCCAGTGAAAAAGTTTCCACAGATTAAAACATGGAGCATTTCCCAATGTGAAACGAGAACTCGCAGCAGTTGTGCAGGAGCTTAACATCGAGCTGCTACAAGAGAAGGCAAGGAAGATCGCCCGAGACGAAGGCATTCAGCCAGTGGATTTCAAAGCGAGCAAACATTGGGTGTCTCTCTTCATGTGCCCACCTGTGTTTTCCTTACATTGGCATACGTCGATCTCGCAGAAGCTACCAAAGAGCTACAAAGAGGACCTTGTGAAGTTTCAAAAGTACGTAACTGTGTTGCGAAAGGTTGTCCCCTTTCAGCTGGGCCAGTTGGCAACAGGGATCGAAAGCCGGTATACCTGGATATGCCCTCGACACAAATGGTGCATCAGAAAGGCTCCAGGCAAGTTATCATGCGATCGACTGAGAACGAAAAAATGTGGGTGACTGTAATGTTGTCCTGCACTGCAGACGATCGCAAGCTACCTTCCTATGTCGTGTTCAAACGAAAGACACTGCTGAAGAGGAAGAAGTTCCCAAAAAATGTCGTCGTCCGCTGCCAGGACAAGGGGTGGATGGACGAATAGCTAGTGCTTGAATAGATATAGCCCATGTGGTGTCGACAGACAGCCCGAAGCACTGCTGGGGCTCCCTTCGATGCTTGGGCTCAACGGGTTTTGGTGTCACCTGACCGACTCCGTAAAGCAACTGCTGCGCGACTGCCGCATTGAGCTCGTGATGACATCACAGCTGCAGCCGCTTGATGTGTGCCTTAAGGGGAGATGCAGGTCGAAAAACGCGAGTTTTTTTCAAACTTACCGATTTTTTATTTTCACCTGTTTTGATAAGATTGGTACCTCTAATGTTATGAAAAAAATAATACAGGTCGAGACCTAACTGGAAATGCTTTAAAATTGCATTTAAAGAGCACAAGGTGCCTATTGGAGATCGAAAGTGTGCAGTCTTCGAGCACCTTGCCGCCGATAATGCGCCGCCGCTCGCCATTATTGATTGCATCAGTCGAAGAGTCGAGCCTCACTCTTCAAATGCCAACAGTTTCTCTCGCCGATGCAGTGCAAGAAATAATAAAAAGAAGCACTTTCTGCGTGTTTTTCGAGTGCCGCGACTGGCTTATCACATGGTACGAATCGGGGACCGCCATTGGCCGCTGAGCGCCTGTATGTGCTGTGAAACCTATTTGCGGGGTCCATGTCTTGTCGAGCAGCGCAGCTGAACAATGCTTTTCTCGTGTAATTATCTCCGTTATGAATGAAAAAAGGCATTGCTCGCAAGTGAAAGCCGTTGTGCCGCGCGCTCTGTAGAAATAGGCTACTAGCAGCTGGTCCCATTTGCGGCATTTGTTGGCTTGCAAAAGCCAATGCATCAAAAGTCATCCACACCCGTCAGCCGGAAAGATTGTGATGCGGCAATAGATGACGTCAGCGTCAATCTTGAGAGGTCGAAAGAGCTCGCAGTCAGAGAACTTAGCAGGGACGACATTGGCATTATGTACGATGGTATGTGGCACAAGCATGGCTGCAAAATGACATGACACTAGACTTAGTTTGGATTTCGCAGTCATGTCAAACTTCTTTCTAGCTTGCAGCTGGCACAATGCTCAGCCAGATGAAGCGGAAGTTTGGCAAGCGTTTCATGGCCCTTACGACTCCTCACAGCGAAATGTCTGTGAGGAGTCGGCTCAAAAAAGCCAAGAGGGACAAACTCATGGTGCTGGTGTATTTTAGTCGCAGTGGCCACTACAAGAAGGGTTGTTCTTTTTGGTGTGCAAATTTGTTCTGATTTAATAATATCTTTCATAAATAAAAGCTCAATTTTAACTTTAAAACTCATCTTTCTCAAAACACAAATTTTGCCATTCTTTCCGATGTGCCCCTCCTTTTTTGGGCACTTCTAGTGCTCGGATCTGCATGAAATTTTGTCCAAATTTTTTCTAAAGTATGACAAATCCAATTATCTACCTTAAATTTCAATATTTTATTGTATAATAAAAAATATATGTATACCGTTACTAGGGTAGGTGAAATATGGACTTTTTAAGTCTATTATGTTTCAGGCATATTACTTATTTTCTATGTGCTTCCTAATTAGTTATTTGCACCCTACACTTTATTTGAAGCATTATGAGCTATGAATGGTACAAAATTACAGATGTTTAGGGATGAAAAAAAAGGGGGGGGGACAAAAGGGTTAAGGTTTTCGCTTTGTCATGTTCCAGAGCTAAAAGTGTGTAACTTGCAAGAAAAGGGGGCGCTGGCGTCGATCGACGGGAGCGGTCGCATACCACGTCGGCTCTGTGAAATATCGCAATTATTTGCGTCACATCAAGTCGTTCTCCTGCAAGCCTTCTACCACCGTCTCCAAGAACGTCAGCCGCAACCGAAGACATCACGTCTTGTCAAGGTGGGCCGTCTTCTGACTCTTTTTTGGTCACTTGAAGCTTTCGCCAAACCACCGCGGAGTTAAGCCTAACCGCAGTAAGGGCCGCGCTGGCCCTGCCCGGGGTTTCCCCGGTAATGGCGTCTCCAAATCAAGTCACCGGCTACGATCCGGAGTCCCTACAGATAATACAGATGGATACCGCTCAAACCGAGACACCTCTACCAACCGAGGAAGAGTACCCCAAGGATATGGTCCGCGTCTGGCGCGGAAGGAAGAACACAGCAGTGGCGTCGAGAGACGCCAAGGCTCCTGCAGCCAAACAACAAGCAGCGTCTCGCCCTCAGCAAGCACAGGGCAAGAACGCGCCGAGCGTCGCCTCGCAGCGCGCCAAGCAACTCCAGTGGCGGCCGAAGAACACGCCGCGCATCGAAGAAGACGACATCATAGTGGTGCTGAAACCGCGTGAGACGCTCGACCTCAAGGCCACGTTTGGTCCTGGACAAGCCGGCGCTGCAGTCCGCAGCATCCTCGGAGCCGACGCAAGTGTGGGACTTGCGGTGTGGCCGCTCTGGGATCAAAATGTACTTGTGTGCACGCTCAAATCAGTGGACGCCGCCGAGAGACTCCTCCGGGACATTAAGCTGCCAGTCGGGGGCCGCCAGCTAACATTCCGGGGACATCCCAAACTCTCCGGTGAGTTCTGTCGGGGCGTCGTGCATGTCTCTCAAGACGAAACGTCCGAAACTGTGAAAAGCAAACTCAGTGCTGAGCCAAATATAGTGTCTGTGCGCAAGCTTGAGGACACCCCGGTTGCGGTGATCACCTTCGCGGGGACCAAGGTGCCACGGACGGTGTTATACAACTGCGAGCGGCTCCCTGTTCGTTTGTATAAGAAGACAGTGCCTGCATGCCCACTTTGTGGCACAGTGGGCCATCGAGCAGATACTTGCCCGCGCCCGCAGCCCGGCCGCTGCACAAGCTGCGGGGTTCAGGTACCTGTTGCTACTCCTGACGGCCCCACGGAACACCAGTGCATTCTGAGCTGCCTCCTCTGCGGCGACGGCCACAAGACTGGAGCTCCCGGTTGTGCTGGACGGTTCCGGCAGCCGGTCAAGTCGGTATCCCCACGCGGATCCAAGCCGAGGACAACGGGGGGGAAGGGGGGGAACAAACAGGCTCGGACTCCCAAGACTGGCCCCAAGAAAGCACCAGCCGCCAAGTCGAATAAGCTAGAATCCAAGAAGACAAACACCGGGCACTCCACCAATGTAAAGTCTGGGACCCCGTCGGACCCTCCTGTCTTGGTCAAGGACTTCCCACCCTTGACACCCGTCCAAGCACAGGTGAGCTGTTGGGGTGGGGCAGTCTCTGGACCTTCCTCTTCTCCCTCCCCTACCGAAACCGTCCTACAGCAGCAGATAGGGGAGCTCAGGCGCCAGAACCAAATTCTTGCGCGCAAAATTCAAGAATTAGAA
This sequence comes from Rhipicephalus annulatus, assembly GCA_013436015.1. Classification (NCBI taxonomy): domain Eukaryota; kingdom Metazoa; phylum Arthropoda; class Arachnida; order Ixodida; family Ixodidae; genus Rhipicephalus; species Rhipicephalus annulatus. The sequence goes on from WOVY01003419.1 coordinate 162,593, forward strand.
GCGAAGCAGGTTGGGTCATCCGAGCCAGTGCAGGAAACCGAGGCAGAGGACGGGGATGACGGCTCTTCCATCACATCCCGCCTCACTAGCGTCTCGCGGCAGGACGCGGACACGGTAGTTGGACGAGCTTCCGTTACCGGATCCATCGGTCGCATCGAGTCCCTAGAGCATAAAACCGAGCAATTAGAGGCGAGCGTGGCAGCCCTCCCCACTCAAATCATGTCGGCAGTCCGCGAGTCCTTTCAGGACATGTTCACGGCAGCCTTAACGCAAGCACTTCCTGAAATTGTGGCGCAGGTCTCTAACTCAGTCCTTAAAGCCGTGCAGCCCTGGGTTATCGCCCAAATTAAAAACACCACTCAGGCCGACTCCCCGCAAGTTAAACGCAAGCCGGCCTCCCGTCAAGCAGCAGAAGAAGGCTTTTCGGGGCCGGCTCCAGGTCCAGACCGGTCCTCTGCACCGTAAATAAATACTAAAAGATGGCTAGCCGATCTAATAAACAAGCTAAATATCTACAAAAATTTGAGATTATACAATGGAACTGCAGGGGTTTTAGAGCCTGGAAAAAACGGTCGCACCTTCAGCTCTACTTGCAGTCCCTTGGAAACATGCCTGCCTTGCTTGCTTTGCAGGAGCCCGGTTTGGACGTTAAATTCTCTGGCTATAGCACTTTCCAGGGGGGGCCCTCGTCATGCATCCTGGTGAACAAGGCATATACCGCGATTCAGGTCGATTTAAACTTAAGTACTGAACAAGAATACACAATGGTCAGAGTACTGCCTCTCAGACGTCGCGACCAGTCAATACACATCCTAAATATATACAGCCCCCCGCATAAGCCCCGCGTAACTTTTAGCGAAATCTTCCTCCGGGCGATCAAGTTGGCAGACAAGGACCCCTTAGTGATCGTGGGAGACTTCAATGCTCCCAGCCTTCACTGGGGCTATCACTACGAGAAGGCCAGAGGACGTAAGCTGGCGGAGCTTATCTCCACCCTTCGCCTCAAGCTGCTCACGGATCGGGCGTACCCCACTCGAGTGGGGAACTCGGTAACCCGTGACACGTGTCCGGACCTCTCTCTCGTAAAAAATGCTAAGGATGCTACCTGGGAGAACTTGGGCGATTCTCTAGGCAGTGATCACTGCCTTCTCCGGGTCACACTCCTGGAAGAGTCAGCTCATAAAAAATGCGGTCAAGCCAAGTTGACCGATTGGACCCAATTTCGCAATCAGACTATCCCTCCCGTACTATTTTCTGGAGGCTATGCAGAATGGGCTCAACACGTAAACAACATCCAGAAAAGACTTACTACTACCCTCCAAACCAACGAAGAAATTCCCGCAGTTGACACTCACCTCCTACACTTGTGGGAGGCGCGCCGAAGTTTAACAAAACGTTAGAAAAAGCAGAAGACTAATCGCAAATTACGTATCCGCATAGCCCAACTCACGGAACAGGCTGCAGCGTATGCTGCCCAACTCTCAGATTCAAATTGGATAGCCCGCTGCGACGCCGCAGCTCGTCAGATGAGCTCGAAGGGGACATGGCGTCTCTTTCGCAGTCTCATAGACCCCTCTCAAACGAGAGGGGAGGCGCAGAAGCAGCTCCAGTGAGCTCTGCAAGGGTACCAAGGCACTCCGGCACAGCTTGCGGATGCTCTGTGCGATAGGTATCTCTGTCGTACGGCGGACCTGCCTGGGCCGGCGTACACGTACTCTGGTAAGCCTAACCACCAACTCGATGCCCGTTTTGAGTTGCATGACCTTAAAGCGGCTTTAGCTAAAATGCGCAGGGGTACGGCTCCGGGGCTGGACCGCATAACAGTAAAGCTGTTGGCAAACCTCCCTGACACAGCCTACCTCCATTTATTGGAATACATGAACGAGATCTGGGACGGCCGTGCGCTCCCTTCCGAATGGAAAACGTCACTTGTGACTTTTATCCCCAAAGCAGGCAAGGCCGTGAATACGGAAAATCTGAGGCCCATATCACTGACTTCGTGCGCGGGCAAGCTTATCGAGACGATGGTACGGGATCGCCTCTCCCCATACCTTGAGGGCAAGGGCTTCTTTGCAGACACCATGTTTGGGTTTCGCCCACACATGTCTGCACAGGACGTCCTTCTCCAGCTCCATAGGGCCGTCATACAGCCCATAAGTATGCAACACAATGATAAAGCCATCCTCGCCCTTGATCTGAAGGGGGCTTTCGACAATGTTAAACACAGCAGTATCCTGGCTAACTTGAGCTCCACCGATTGCGGGGCTAAGGCCTTTGCATATGTCTGAGATTTTCTCTCTAAACGCCAGGCACTTCTTCGGATCGAGGACGAGGAATATGGCCCGTACATTATGGGAACACGGGGTACCCCACAGGGAGCAGTGTTATCACCGCTCCTTTTCAACATTGCTATGATGCGCCTTCCAAGCGAATTGGCCAGGGTGGAAGGCACACAACACGCAGTATATGCCGACGATATTACAATCTGGACCACTGAAGGGAGCCTTGGTGAAATGCAGGAACGCCTTCAGCAGGCCGCATCCATAGTCGAGGCGTATGCCAACGATTGTGGACTCCAATGTGCTCCAAACAAATCAGAGCTTCTGCACGTTAGAGCGAAGCCAAGAGATAAGTCAGCCATACACATCTCCCTATCTGGGGTTCCCATCAGAGAGGTGGAGGAGCTCCGGATTCTGGGCCTGTTCATTCACCACAGACTCAGACCGGACTCCACTATAGCGAAACTCAAGAGAATAGGCGAACAGGTAGGGCGCATGATCCACCGCGTTTCCAACAAGCGGGGTGGTCTGCGGGGCAGGGACGCGCTTCGGCTCGCCCATGCCTTCGTGACTAGCCGGATCCTATACGCCGTCCCATACCTTCGCACTAACAAGCAAGAAGACGAAAGAATAGATGCCATCATTCGTAAGGCTACTAAACGGGCTCTGGATCTCCCGGTGGCCACTTCCAACGCCAAACTGAGGGCGTTAGGTGTGCTCAACTCCTACCAGGAGTTGCAGGAGGCCCACCTTATGAATCAATATACGCGGCTCGTGCAGACGGCTCCCGGGCGCCGCCTGCTAAACCGCTTACATATACAGCACACTTGCACTGCAGAGGAGGCAGAGCGTATTCCGGAACTGTGGCGGCATATGCTCTCGGTCGCTCCACTCCCCAGTAACATGGATAAACACACGCACGAAAGCAGAAGACAGGCGCGGGCTCGGACGCTTGAGAGGCAACACGGCTCCCGACCTGGTGTATTCTACGTAGATATAGCAGGGCCTTCGCCCACGGGATTTTACACGGCCTCTGTAGTTCACCGGGAAAAGCATGTCAATGGGCTCTCGTTCCGAGCACAAAATCCAGAGCGCGCTGAGGAAGTCGCGATAGCGCTTGCTGCTGCGGACCCCAATTCGAAAGTTATCATCACGGACTCCCGGAAAGCATGTGCTCATTACTTGGTAGGAGAGATATCCCCCCTAGCCAGCCAAATTCTAAAACGGGCTCTCGCTGATCCAGCCCCGAAACGCATCGTATGGGCTCCTGGCCATCAGGGCTTACGAGGTAATGAGGCCGCTGACGCGGCCGCCCGAGCGCTTACCCACCGGGCTCCTCACCTTGGCTCTTATGACTCGGAGGCCAATACACCGCTGCTGCGGTTCAAAGAAATTCTGACCTATTATCGCGACACTCACCGCCTTTACCCGGCTCCTACAAAGGGGCTGAGTAAGGCAGAAGAGCGAACTCTAAGGCGCCTGCAGACAGGTACTCTACTCTGTCCTGCAATCCTAAAACATTTCGATGCGAACACAGATGGGCGGTGCCCACACTGTGGGGAGACGTGTGATATCTTCCACATGGTGTGGGCATGTCCGAAAAATCCCCACCTACCCCCTTCCCCTACCCCTTCCCGAGAGGCATGGGAGACTGACCTCCTCAACTGCTCATCACTAGAGTCTCAACGGGCTCTGGTGAGACGGGCGCGAGTAGGGGCCTCGTCATGCGGTGTCCCGGACTAAGGACGCCGACCATGTAGCGGGGTCATGCTTTGGCCCCGCACCTCTCTCTTTTACAATAAATGTTTTTCATCATCATTGCAAGAAAACTAATTATATATTTGAAATCAGCATAAAATGTTTCATAAACAGCTCTAGTTTCATTCCTCTAGGGTGAATATTAAAAAAAAAGTGTCTTCGAGTAGCATCTTCCCTTAATAAGCCATTTAAAGACCATGCCAAGCGCCTGTACGCAGGGTGGATGAGGTCCAGAAAACCAGAAGTGACTCCTGCCGGACGGCTGAAACGGGCCTCTGCAGCGACGCTGTGTTCGTAGACAGTTCAGGCTTGGGCCTGCATTTCCAAGGAGCTTGTTTGCCGTGCATTCTAAATGTGCTCCATCTTGAACGTGCTTGATGGCACTGAGGATTATGTGCTGTGAAAGAGCATTTCCAACACGGGAGCTTGGGAAAATAGTGTGTCAGACGACGAAGATGAATGAAGTATGTCAATAAATGCATTTTTTTCGTTTTACTCATGCTATATTCGAATGAAAACTTCTTTTCTCAATTTTCTATCCCCGAATTACACCCCGGACTATATGCGGGTCCGAGCTATATGCGGGCTTTTACGGTATGCAGTGATCCCACTGGGGACTGCCGATTTGGAGCAATTTTTGGAGCAGTCAAATTTTAATTTTGCAGCACTTTGAAGCAGTAAAATACTAGTTTTAGAGCACTTTGCAACAGTAAAACTTGTGTTTTGGAGCATTTTGGAATAAGTAATCTTGCAATTAGGAACATCTTGGAGCACTAAAATTTTACTTTTGGAGCATTTTGGAGCAGGTAACCTTGCCATTATGGGCCTCTTGCAGCAGTAAAATATTAGTTCTGGAGCATTTAAGAGCAGGCAATCTTGCTATTAAAAGCTTTTTACAGCAATAAAAATTTAGTTTTGGAGCAAGTAATTTTATTATTAGGAGCACTTTGGCATAGTCAACCCTCGTTATAACGAAGTTGAAAGAGGAGTCTAATTACTTAGCCTATATTTACAAAAAAGGATCGTAGTTCTTTTAATGAGAAACTGTTTACGTGACTGTATTTATTGAGAATCATTGGTAAATTGTATTGCAATGTTGCAATACAAGTGCAAGAGAGGGGAGGCCGGCTGATGCGCATGCTCGCGCAAGTTGCTACGCAAGCAAGTCCATTAGTTCCTGAGGAAAAAGAAGGCAGAGAGACACACCCACGTGCATGTTAGCAGGCGGCTCCCGGCGAGCCTAAGGCGTGAGTTTTGAATTACCACAACCGTGAACTGTCGCGGGCTGTAAGATATTGAATTGACGTATACCGAAATAATCGGTAAATGCTCGTTGTGCACAAAGGATGGTTCATTATATCCATTGTGAGGAGATTTTCACTTCATTAAAACAAGGTTTTAAATACATGGTTATCTATGAGAATTACAATTGCTTCATTATATTCATTAGTTCATTATATCCCACTTCATTATAACGAGGTTCTACTTAACACGAAGCACTGCCAGAAATGAATGTGGGCTCTACCGCTGCTTGACAGCGATGCTCTTGACATGAAATCAAGTGCACACGCATGTGCATTTGATTGGATGCCCTGGATATCGTTGTATGAGATTATAACTTCAACGGCAGCGTGATGTCCTTAGAATGCGAAAATCTGGTTATCAAACCAGTATTTAAAGTGTTCTGCAATCTCTCACCCTAAAATTTTATTTTACAAAATAAACATTATGTCGTGCTTGTTGCATGTTGGTTTTGTTCCTACGTGTAATCAGCCTTTTATTTTACAAAATAAACAATATATCGTGCTTGTTGCATGTTGATTTTGTTCCTATGTGTATTACTGTAGTTAGTCGCGTAATGGGCGCACTCGCATAATAAACGCATTTCCAACTTCAGTTATCAAAATTTGGATTTTTTTCTCACATAATAGGCACACCCCCTACATTCATCCACTGCAGTCCCGCTAACCGACACCTGGCGCCTACTTACCCTTTGGATCTCTTCAATTATTTATTATTATTATGCCGACCCCCCTCGGCCACCTTGGCTTGCTCCCTCCCCTCTTTCACCCGTTTCCGCGTGCCGTATTGTTTTTCTTTCGATCTGTGCGCAACGTGTCCCCCGCCTTCATCTGTGCGCCACAGCAGGGTTTACAAATGCAAGTGTGGAGACATCGCAGCTGATAAGCACACAGCGAGCGAGAGCAAGTGAAGGTTACGAACCTTCCCGCGCGGACTGACGATCGCTTGCTGCAAATACAAAACGTTAGGGCCCAACGACATGCATGCTATTGTCGAGCGATGACAACAGGATTTGCTGTCCCGAAGTGTCATTCGTCGCTATCGCGCCTCAGGTTCCTGGAAAGCTTAAAAAAAAAAAAGTTTGTCACCCAGAAAAGATCCTGACGATTTACATAACATGGTAGCAGCCCCGATTCTTGCTTCGCTTGTTCGCCGACCATACAGGTACTTATGTAGAAGTGAGGCGGCGACCGTATTGTGTTGTTAATCTTGTTATCGGCGGTTTGTTTCTATGTTTTGGGGGCAGCTAGCTGCAATGTTGGGTACTTGCTACAATGACAAAGGTGTCGTCGTGCTATGTTGCCGTGAAGTTGGCAAAGTGCGTCGTAGCGCACCCTTCTGGACGCCCCTCGAGATCACGGCAGACACCACTGTTGTGGTTAAATGATTGGGAGAAAAGATAGCTGCAAAACGCTTTTATTGGCGTGCGCAAGCAGCGCGGAAAGAGCTTGCAGAAGATAACGCCATCAACCACCGAAGATGAGTAAAGTGCAGCAAAAAAGCTGTTTCCAAATAGTCTACGCATATGCGAAAAGCTAAGCGGCCTAACTTTTTTTTTTTTTGCATTACAGCATTTCTTGCTCATGCCGAAAAAAGTTTTCATAAAATCTGCCCCGCATAATAAACGCACCCCCAACTTTGCTCCAATTTTTCTAGAAAAAAGTGCGTTCATTACGGGATTAAATATGGTATTCTTTCTGCAACCGGGTTTCGTTGGCAATTAGAGTATATATAAATGGCATTGGCGTACGTGAGTAAACCAATATAGAACTAACACCACTGCAATAACCGTCCTGAACAGTGACATACCTCTAGCATTCTGCTATGGTTGCACTTATCGGAGCTTTGATTGCGGTCCGACCGCAGAATGAAGTTGAATTTTATTGGCAACAGAGTGGTAAATGATGGTGGGTGAAGGAAAAAAGCCGCACAAATGCGGCTTTAGCGAGACCTCACCCCCTTAGTGCAGTATGGCTACATATGGTAGGGCACATAATACACTTGTATAATACACTTGTAGAGCAAATATAAGGTATGGCAGCTATACAATGAATCAATAAAAAGCAAAACCAAAATTAAACATTTGCAATGTCGATTACATTACTCGGACAAAAGAGGGAACAGAATAGACAAGTACAGCCGCAGCCACGTCTGTGTAGAGCTTTTGCTATGCGGGGCGAAACAACTAGGCCGTGCATGCTCCTGATACATCACTTCAGAGCTCGAAACCACCTCAAGGTTTCGGCCCGCGGAGCAAAAATCGGCTGCTGGAACGCTCTACACATAAGTGGCCGCAGCTGTACTTCATATGCAAGAAAAATAAGAAAAAATATATAACACATTATTAACTTCAGGAAAACTCTCTAAAGAGGGCAGTGCAATAACTTTTATTAAATTCTGACAATGATAATTGTGGTAAATAATAGCCTGTTCCGTTGTATGAGTTAAAATGTCTAGAGAAATTGTTCGACAGCATTTGAAAACCATAATTAATTCTAAAGTGCGGAACCTTCCACACTGCTGGAATACGAGAGCTATACAAGGATAAGTTGCCAGATAGCTTTGCAAGTTCTCCCAATAAGAAAGTGTTGTGTTTAGCACTAGAATGATATTCACACAAGAATCTAGTTTTGTAGGTGTAATAAACTTTAGTTACCTATGTTGTGTTTCTTAACAATGTTTTATGTATGAGCCAGACACGGTACATTAGCGACGACGTGTATTATTTTCTTCTGTATAGGAAATAGTTTATTCAAGTTAAACTGAGTCCTGGTGCCCCATACTAGATGTCCATAATGAATGGAAGATAAAAAAATAAAGCATTATAAATTAACAGTTTTACAGGAACGAGTAAAGTGTATCAGTAATGAGAACACCTGTTATACGGCAATGTTGTATACGAGTACCGAGCATACACAATCATCCCATTGCATAGTATTTGTAAAATGTATTCCCAATTGTAAAATGTATTCACAGAACGCACAAGTTCTTCATTTGTAGATCTATAGACTAATGTTTGATTTGAAGGAAAGCTTACGCCTTTGGTATGAAAAATTACAGCTTTTGTTTTTGCCCTATTCACCTTTAAACACTTTTCTGCAGATCAATTGGACAAACTGCACAGGACATTATTTGCCATGGTAAATAAACTGTTGTAAGAACTAGATGAAATAAATATGCTTGTGTCGTCTGCAGAATTTATAAATTTTGCATTTTTATATAGGAAACAATGTTACCATACAAATTGAAGAGCAACGGGCCCAGGATGCTGCCCTGTGGGACTCTGCAAAATATTTCTTTGATTGCAGACGCAACCTTGCCTACAGAAACAAACTGACGTCTCCCACTCTAGGCTCTCTAGATTTAATAAATTTGGCATATAACGTATCTTAATTCCTAATTTTCTTCCAAAGAGCATTTATTAACCATGGGTTTCCTAAACATTTATTTCTCCTAGTTATTTCACAAACAAAATGTTTTTATGAATGCCGTCAAACCTACAAAAAAATACATTACAAGCACATTCAGCATTTTTTCTTGCAAAACATGATCCCAGTTAATTTGCTTAAACTCTATTTGAAAAGCTGTTAGGGTATCCTCGGTTACTTTTTGGAAAGGTTCTCTTGTGCCTCTGTGCAAGCTCTTAGCTACTGTAGCTTTGACAAACATGCCAATAGGCATATGATCGATTGCAGCACTACCAAAAACAGCACGTGTAATGTACAGGAGGGAGTGATTCGTTATGAATAAATCAAGAATAGTTTCCGTTTTTACTGTTACTCTAGTTTGTACAACCATTCATGAATAATACTCTTTCAAAATCAAACTGCCGTGTTGTATCTGAGCCCATATTCACATTAAAATCTTCTCCAATATTTAAATTAACACAGTCCTCATTTGCAAATGGCAACAATTCATCAAAGAAATCAAGAAAATGGGCGAAATACTATCAGGAGGGCGGTAGCATACAACAAATATGTCTTTATCTCCTTGAACACACAGCACTTCGTAATCGTCTGTCATTCCTGTAAAATCATAAAGTATGTCACCAGTTATATGGTCGGAAATTTGTAAAGACACATCTACCTTGCGTCTTCATAACCTATTCAGGTAGAAGGTTTTTTCTGAGGAAGCTGAAATATGTGACTGTCATTTGTATACCAGGTTTTGGTTATCATGACTACATTTGTATACCAGGTTTTGGTTATCATGACTACGTCACACAGCTTATCTGACCCCACGAAGAAGCTTTCTCATTCGGCTATTTTGTTAGGGACGGATTGAGCATTAATATGAACACAGCTAATTCCCTTTTGTTCAGCTTTGACGTGGCTAAACCATTGTTGTTTAGAGAGCAACCATAAGTGACCCATGATGCTGTCGAAAAATCGGTAGCAAGGGACCTTAGCAGGGATCATAAAGTTTGGACAGCTCATCCTTGTGCTTTATGACTACTGCAGGAGCTCCATTTTCTTTGCGCACAAGGACATGCCCGTTTGTATGCCGTGCGTACATGTATCCAGAATGTTTCACCCATTCCTTAGCAGCAGCCAGAAGCTTTCTGGCTTTCCGGATCAAGTTTTCATGTTCTCGGCGATGAAGAATTTCAACCAACTATCTATGAATGATCACTTCTTGGCCAGCCAAGCATCGCGTAGCTCCTGACACGCGAAGCACACGATAATGCCGCGTGTTCTTCCCAACCGAGTTGGTAGTCTGCGTATAGCCACATCGCCCTGTTCCAATAAGTATTCGATGTAAAGCTACTATTTTGTTCACTTTGGAAAGCAAGTTCTCATCCTCACTCTCAGGAACTTCATGCATTTCTAAGCTTAGGTGTCTACTATGCCACTCAAGGGTGTGAATGTCATCCTGAAGCTTCTGTAGCTCCTCAGGAGCTTGAGACTTTTCCATTTTTTCCGCCTTTTGCTTCATACTGTTAATGTCTTGTTCGTGAGAATCGAGATGTTTTTTAATTTCATTGTCAAATCGTCAAGAGGACAATTTAGCCACTTTGTTCCAGACATCCGCTCCCATTGCCCTCAGTTCCACGAAGAATATTGCTTGTTGGCACGAAAACTCTGGCAATGTTCAGCGTTACAACAAATACTGAAAAGCGGCAATATCCAGGAATGGGTAGAGGACCATGGTCTTCAGCCCTTAACGTTGGCATAGTCCACTACTACGGTAGACGAAAAAAGTGCTTTACAGCGCAAAGACAAGAGGAGATAGAAGAGACAAGAAGAGAGCGCTTAACTAACAAAGTTTATTGCAATCCAACTGCAATATATAGCAAAACAGAATACGCACATAAAGACGCAACATATGCAAAATCGCACATCTATGCGCTCAACGACCTACCTTATCAAGAGCCAGTCATCTCAGTGGACCCCAGACAACTAATTTTACAGCGGTGTGTTACTACTACTACTATGACTCTGTAGTTCCTTAGGACCAGAGTAAAGTTTGCTGACTGAATGACTCTCACTGACCTTCGTTTACACTGCGGTCACCGCATAAAGGTGAGCTGTGGTCACAGGATGAAGGTGAAACTTGGCCCCTCGCAATCTTCATCTTACCTGGAAATTCTATTCACTGTAACTACCGTAAACAAGTTTCCAGAGTTACTGCACTCTTGACCTTCATTTATATGGCGATCACACGGGCACAGGGTAACTGGACAGAGGGTAAAGATGACCTGTAGAACTTGGCCCACCTAAATCTTCACCTTTCTCTCAACTTTTATCCATTTAAACTAACAGAAACAGGTTTCAATGCAAGTTCCACTCTGATCACACTTCCTTTATCCTGTGGTCACAGGATAATGGTAACATAACAAAGTAAAGGTGATCTGTGGACACAGGGTAAAATGAAACTCTGCTCCTCTTAAAATGGTATGGTAAGGTTAACCCGCCAAAAATTGGAATTTGCAAGTATGACACAGAAAAATCGACTGCACTACTCTAGGAACAAACCTGTGGAAGCCCGACGTCGAGTGGCCACTCCAAAGTGTGCTTCGTGCCCTCTAGCGTAAGTGGTATGTGTGCATAAACCTTTTCTATTCTCGAATGGCATTTTTTATCTGTTTTTCACCTTCAATGTACCTTTTCAAAAAAGAGTATTCAATCTCGATGAAACCTTGCATTCATAGGCAACAACAAGTTGGAAACAATCAACTAAAAAATTTGCTGTTTTCGTAAAAAGTGAAGCGGTAAAAATATCAAACAGCAATACGCACTCTCTGTAACATTGCGCATGAAGTAATTTTTCTTTTTTTTTTAACAGCAACTCCATTAAAAAAGTCCTACTTCTTAAGTTCAGATATAACCTATGAGTCTCTACCAGGCCGAATATCATTACATTCCTTTCGGTAGTTGCAGAGAAAAGGCCCATTGAAGAATCGAACCCACTCTAAAATTTGGGAGAGAACCACAGGAAGAACAGGCAATGTAGGCATCAAGAAACAGAATCACGCGATGCCCAGTGGCATTCGTTGTGGGCCCGTGAAATGCCTTGCGAATACTTGAGACTGTTTCTAAAATATTATGTAAAAGCTGACATACTATACCATTTAGCCTTAATAGAGAACCCTGTGTATGCATGTGCCCTTACATTGCTGTGAGGCAATCATGCTGCCAGTGCAAAAATAGAGCATCCCACTCACGCAGGATGAGTTTAGGCCTATCCATGAGCAGAAGTTATCTTCCAAGAAGAGCGTCAGCAGGAGGTCAAACTCAATCCCGTCTTCTGTCAATGTCAGCTGCATTACAAACAGAACACACCTAAACAAGCTCAGAGCAGCCAGCCGGTCATTCCAGATCCTGCAAACAGCAAAACGAGAGTTGGTAAGCAAAGCCCTCAGTGAAGCACACACCTCAGCAGAGCAGTTTGACAAAACCAGAAGCCTTTATCCCTGTCAATACTTTTGCAAAAGCTGTACTGTTGAACGATGAAATAACAATGTACAACATACATACAAGCAGCAAAAAGAGGGCTAGTCGTGACCTTGACTCAAAAATGAAAAAAAAAACAGCGACAGCACAGAATGAAGAAACTTCAACTAAGGGTGGGCGCTGCATGTCAGAAACGTGTCACAAGCAGTCGAAGTCCTCATTTAAATGGCCCCTCACCATTCGAGGTAACAAATTTCGGTTAGACACTGGAAGTTATGCATCCAATAAAAAGCATTATGCCACAAAAATTTTTCTAACTGGTCTTTTCGTAGCTGACAAAACCAATTCTTTGAAGCGGCATGAAACTATACTGCAAGGAGGCAAGCTTCAAAGCCTTGTTGTTTGCCCCGTGTAGTCTTTGAGAGCCAGATCCCCTCTGTTGTGACTTCCTTTATTCATCCCTCGCAGCAGAAGAGCAGTCAACATCTTTATTGAGCCTCCTCACGAGCTGACGCTTGGCCTCATGGCAACCTGCTCACCCTTGTCTTTTTCTTTCTTCTTGAGCTCCATTAAACCCTTCATCTGGCAAGACGTGTTTTTTGCTTGATGTGAGCCGCGCCGCAGCAGTAAGGCTCAGAGGTCCAACAAACATGGTGCCGAAAACCCGGGACCTTTGACGACGCCAACATCATCGACGTTAGGAGCCGCAACACCTCGGAAGACGGCACCTGCGATCTTGGCGAGATACATCGACTGCGGGCGGCAGAATGGAACGATAGATATCTTAGACGATGCCACAGCCGGCGGTCCCAACTGGATGTCCTGTTGTCCGAGGCGGAAGACCACTTGCGAGAAAATCAAGCCGTCACGGCAGCAGCAGTAAGTGTATTTCTTGACCGAATAAGCTCATTATATGGTCAGATAGAGAAAGCGGAAGAGGCAATTTTTGAAGAGACGCCAGACGACCTGTTGGACAGCGAGACATTAGATGCTGGAGAATACCGCGACAAGGTTGTTACTCTCACACCGAATCTACGAGTCAAGCTGAATCAATGTCGATCTCCTCCAGCCCCACTCCTTACGAATGTTCACCCGTTATCATCTGGTAAAAGCAAGTTTCCCCAACAAGAACTCGTAAAATTTGATGGTAACTGCAGACTATGGCCGAGATTTTGGACGCAGTTTACATCAGCAGGCCACAACAACAGCGAGTTTTAACTACTTGAACAGTTTGGTTACCGGAGTGGCCGCGTCGGCCATATCGTGATTAGAAGTTATCGAAGAGTGCTATAATGACGCTATTGAAATTTTGAAGAAGCGTTTCGGAGATGAACAGATCATCGTGCACAACTATTTGCAAGGTTTGCTGGATCTAAAGTCGGTGTCGTCGTCAGCAGACGTTTGTAAGCTGAGACAACTTTACGACAAAGTACAGGTTCATATTTGAAGCCTCAAGGCACTTGGCACAAACTCGAAAACTTATTGCTCCATGCTTCGGGAAATCCTGCTAAGAGTTCTACCGACGGACATTGTGCTGCGTTTCCACGAGATGCACAAGGCATCCTCGTCGTCTGCATCCTCTTCAAATATGCAAGGCAATTCAAACCGTGTAACGGTTCCAGAAGATAGCGATCTTCGAATACTTCTGGAATTCTTCAAACTTCAACTCACTTGTCGGGAAGCTGTTGCTGAACAAGACGTAACGGAAACTCGTTCAGCCCAAAATAAAGGAGAACTAAAATCCAGTCAGCCACATGACGTTTCCTCGACAGCTGCTCAACAAAGCTCAACAAGTCCACAACAATGCTTACCTGCCGGTCTGAAAAGCATTCTGCCGAAGTCCGTGATACGAAAGATATCGTCTTCTCAAACAAAAGGGAGATGCTCATCAAAGCGAGACGATGCTTTCGTTGTCTAAATCAGGGCTAAAAGGCAAAAGATTGCAGAAGCCGGTTAAAATGTGGCAAGTGCGCAAGAAGGCACGCAACATCTGTTTGCGCATCCGACGACATCAAAAACGACAAGAAGGTGATATCTGCATCGGTCAATCTGATGTCCAAGCATGCAAGGTCAGTCGTAATGCTGCGGAGTCTGACAGCCACCGTATTGGGCGCCAAATCATCCAGTCGCTACCGAGTCCTTTTTGATAAGGAAAGTCAGCAGAGATCATTACAACCAAAGCTTATGGAAGACTTGGATGCGAACTAATAGAAGAGGAAACGTTGGCCATCGGTGTGTTCGGGGGTGATAACATCACGAAAACCATGAAGAAGGTACGTGTATCGGTTCTCCCTGCGAACAAGAAGTTTCAGATTTTAATAGAGCCGCTGGTGGTGGACACGATATGCACTGAATGCATTCCGGTACCAGAAGAAAACGTTATAAAAGAAATGAACAAGATGCACTTGGATACGCGAGCTCTCTCTTTACAAGGAGTGGAAATCAAACGGATTACGGTCCTTATTGGATCAGACTATTATTGGGATATAGTAACTGGTGCCGTGAATCCTGTGTTCAAAAAGTCGAAAGCTATCAAGACGAAACTGGGATGGACAGTGCAAGGACCATTGTCTACTGCAGCCGATGTTACACAGTGTGCCAGTATTGCAGTCCTACAATCCACAGTGACCGAGCAAGATATCTCGAAACTGTTAACTCGTTTCTGGGATATCGAAAGCACCGATATCCAGGCCGAAAATGAAAAAACGATGGTCGCCGAATCGGTGCTGGCAAATTTTGAGAACAACATCAATAAGAAAAAGAATCGATATGATGTGGCACTACCGTGGAAGGAAAAGGTTGCTCTGGGTGAAAACTACGCGGTTGCACTCAAACGTCAGCACAGTTTGATGGAGAAGCTTGACAAAGACAGTGAGCTCTTAAAACAATACGATGCAACTATTCGAATGTACCTCGAAGAAGAATATTCTGAAAAAGTACTTACAAGAGAAGACCAACCATTTCGACCCCGGTATTATATGCCAGATCGAGCCGTCATACGTGAGGACCAATCTACTACGAAGGTACGCATCGTGTTCGACGGTTCGTCTCACGAATCTCGGATGAAGTTCTTAAACGACAATTTAGAAGCTGGTCCAAATCTAAATCCCGATGTAGTGACGCTACTCCTTCATTTCCGACGCTACAAGATAGCAATGAATGCTGATGTTGAGAAGGCGTTCCTTCGAATAGGCCTCTAAGAACACGACAGAGATGCGCTTCGCTTCTTGTGGTTCAAGACTTCACCTCAAGTGGACAGCCCACTGCCGGAAATAGAAGGTTGGAGAATGACGAGAGTGCCCTTTGGAGCTACTTCAAGTCCTTTCCTATTGACTGCTACCTTAAATCACCACTTTAGGTCTGAAGAAAATCGCTTTCCTTCGGCAGCCCGGCTATTGCGAGACTCCATATATATGGATGATCTTCTTATTGGCGCTGGCACCATTGAACAAGCTATTCAAATGCATAAAGAGATCATTGAAATCTTTAAAGATGCTTCGATGAACATTCGTAAATAGGCCAGCAACGAACCCGTTGTATTGCCGTCTTCGTACAAGGAATAACTTCTTCCGAAAAATCACTTTCCTCACCTTCCGGACCTCTGAAAGTTCTGGGACTTTATTGGAACAAGCAGACGGATACCTTTTTGTTTAGGCCCCAGGATATTCTACAATTTATGGAGGAGCATCGAATTACCAAATGCTTTGTGCTCTAGGCTGTTGCAAGGATCTACGACCCTTTGGGGTTTCTGTCACCCTTTCTAGTAAGGGCGAAGATCTTCCTACAAGATCTCTGGAGGGAAAACCTCGGCTGGGATGACACCATGCCAATGAAGCTGTCAGCTGTCTGGAAAAAATAGAGCAAGGAGGTAGCCATGCTAGATGAAATCAGTATTCCCAGGTTCCTCGCAGTGGGTAGCGAAGGTGCTTATCAAAAGGCAGAACTGCACATCTTTTCCGACACAAGTGAGTCAGCATGCGGTGCTGTAGCCTACATTCGTACCGTCCACACTATACTATTAATGGCAAAAACAAGAGTTGCGCCGTAAAAGACGGTTGCCTTGGCGAGGCTGGAATTGATATCTGCTTTGCTTGCAGCCCGCTTATATGCCTACATCATCAAGAACTGCGACCTGGGCATTGGTGAAGTAACATTTTGGTCCGATTCCCAGATAACCCTTTGCTGGATTTACAAGGACCCCGTTTCTTGGAAGGCATTTGTACGGAACAGGACGCAGGAGATCAGAAATTTGACAGAATACTCTCGATGGCGAATTTGTCCCGGAAAAGAAAACCCTGCAGATTTGCTCACTTGAGGCTTGACTGTACACAAACTGCGTAGATTACAGTTGTGGTGGTATGGGCATGGATGGCTTGCCATGTCTCATACATAGCAAGCCATGGTGAATTCGGAGGAAAACTTGACGTCGACAAGGGAAAACTCGAGGCAGCTGAGACGGGGCCAGAAATCAATATCCACGCCGCTAGTACGAGAACATCGATGTCAACTCTGACTGACAACAAACGATTCAGCAGCCTCACAAAACTTGTAAGAGTGACGGCATGAGTTTTCCATTATGTTAAAAAGTTGAAGAAGGAAAGCGATAGGTTCGAGGAGCTGTCTGCTGAAGAAATTCAAGAGGCGGAGTGCTACTTTATTCGCATAGAACAGAGAGCTCACTTTGGTAATGAAGGCAACTGCGTCGCAAACGAGAATCCGATTCCTTCCCAAAGTCCAGTTGGACAATTAAGATTGTTCCTCGACAACAATGGGCTGCTTCGGGTACAAAAAAAAGTTCAGATGACGGACGACTCGTACGGTTCTCGCCATCCAATCCTCCTACCGAAAGACTCTCACCTCATTACTTTAATCATCAATCATGCTCACGTAAAAGTCTTCCACGGAGGAGTACGAGACACACTGACTCAAATCAGGGAACAATACTGTATTCCACAATTACGAAAGCTGGTGAAAAAAACAATACGACGGTGTATCATGTGCCAACGCCTACAGTCTAAACCAGTTGAGCAACTTTCACCTTGTGTTCCCCAGGATCGTTATAATCAAACCCCTTTGTTTCTTGTAAGTGGAGTAGATTTTGCGAGTCCACTTTACATCAAAGGGCATCTTCACCAGCGCTCTTACATCGCTCTTTTTACTTGTGCTGTAACAAGAGCTGTTCACTTGTAACTTGTTGAAGATTTGACGACGGTGAATTTCCTTTGTGCACTTCGGAGATTCGTATCACGTCGAGGCCTCTGTCACACAACGTACAGCGACAATGCCCAAACCTTCGTCAAAACGTCGAAAAATCTACAGAAGCTCTGGCAAACTATTCGGCATCTCGATGTACCATTTTTACTCGCGTAATCGTCGCACTCGCATAATTCTTGCACCCCCCACATCGCCCAACAAAAATACGATTTCTTTTTTTCCTCGAGTAATTATCGCACCCCCGAAAACTGCCGCAAAAATGCCGTCTGCTCATTTCAACCACTGATGATGATAGCGCGCACCATCTCTTAACCATCAAGCATACTATTTCACAGATTCAATCCAATCTAAGCCAAGCTGAAGTGGCCAGTGCGCGTTGCGGCATGTTTTGTATGTTGTGTCGGTAATCTTGTCACGTTATGAGGTGATACTAAAGCTACACGGCTGCTTTCAAGTTGCAAGTTATAGATCATGCACTAAACAATGGCAACAGGGCCGCCGGTAGGCCCTTCGGAGTCTACAAGTTTTGTGTTCGCTTCTGGTGACGGCAGCTAAAAGCCACCAAGACGCGTTGGGCCTGCCGTGTGCCTAAAACTGGGATTGATGGTAAACTTTATTTCTTCAGAAGAAAACTGCAGACGATTCTGTTAAATAGCCATTAGCCCAATAGTGACGTCCTACGCTGGCCTTTTGAGGGCTCCTGTTGAGCGACAAAAGTTATTGCTACGCCCACAACGTCCACAAGCTTTGCGCATGGTATTCTAATTCTCGACTATTTGCTTCCACTTTTTGTGTCTCAAATAAATATTGTCTTGTGTTGAACCTCCGCTTTTATTATTGAGGTAAGTTTTAATTAGTACTCTAAAGCTTGCTGTTAGTTTCTGGGGTGAGAATCCCGATTTGCGGCCACTTTGTTTTCTTGTTCGCTCTGTACGTTTTTGTCGAAAGTTTTCCCCGCGTAATTCTCGCACCCCCCAACTTTGCATCGTTTTTTTTGGCAAAACAAAGTGCGAGGATTATGCGAGTAAATACGGTACTTGCATTTTTCTCTTCCTCGAACATTCAGTGAAAATTCATTTGCCCGAGTGCTCCTTGGTAGGACAGATTTTACGAGAGACTCGTACGTTCTGTGAAGACCTGCTTGAAGAAGATGCTTGATTGACGTTTGGTAAATCAGACAGAGGTGGTTACTTTCCTAATGGAAGTGGAAGCAGTAATAAATTCTTGGCCTTTAGCATATGTGTACAATGACGAGGATGAGCCGTACCCCCTATCTCCAGCAGATTTTCACGTTGGAACAAGACTGACAACGCTACCACCTTACGACCTCAAAATCAAAACCGAGTCGACCACCGATCCGCTGAAGAAACTTTGGAGCAAGAGAGTAGAGGATTTGCAAACTTTCTGGTCTCGTTGGTTAAAGGAGTACCTCAATGAACTCAAGAATTACACATTCAACCAAGCAAAAAGAAATCACGTATTGAAGAAAGGCAATGTAGTTCTACTCGGAGAAAAACATTGTCCAAGGCAACTGTGGAGCTTGCTTCGCATAGAAGAACTGATCAGTGGATGTGATGGCATCGTGAGGACTTGCTTTCTACGCTTGCCCGACGGCATTGTTGTGAAGTGTCCTATGCAGCTACTGTACTCATTGGAAGCCACCTAGCATCATCTGTCGGCGCGGGAGACTGTAGCGACTTCCTTCATTCATCCCTCCCAGCAGAAGAGCAGTCATCATCATTGTTGAGCCTCCTCACGAGCTGACGCTTAGCGTCATGGAAGCGCCGGCTCACCCTTGTCTTTTTCTTTCTTCTTGAGTGCCATTAAAGCCTTTCATCTGGCAAAACGTGTTTTTTGCTTGATGTGAGCCACGCCGCAGCAGTAAGGCTCAGAGGTACAACACCCTCCTTGCCCTTTCCGGCACACGACATGTTATGCGTACATAAGGACATGTTATGCGTACATGCATCAACATGTTATGCGTACATAAGGTCACAAGCACATGACGTGCCGACAGCCTGAGCTCCCAAGATGCGAGTACTATTGTGTCAGCATTCTATGCTTCATCTATGAAAGCTATGCTAAATGTGCCCTCGCAGATCACTAGTTTTTCAACCTGTAGCTGAGCATGGAAGTTGTGACATTTGTATGAACACGAGGCAAGCGGTATGCTGCACGAACTTTTAGTCACACGTGAGAAGATAAATGAGCCTATAGGGTGCTGGAGCATAACCGAAAATTAGTATCATTGTAAAGGGTGGTGTATGCACAATGTGCAAAGTGCGAAAATACGAATCTATGCAAAACAAAGGCAGATTAGTCTCGCATGTTCGTGCAATGCACAGTAAAAGTTAAAAAGATAACATAAAAACATTCTGTTTGTGACTATTATTGCTCCCAAGTTCTATTTATCAAGCTACAAGTTACACAAACTGCACAATGTTGTGTAAAATAATTATCGCAGCGTGACATGCTACTGCTGGTGATGTCAGAGCAGAGGCGCCTACTTAAAGCAGCAACGTCATGGCACTACCAACTTTGCAGGGCCATTCCACCATGTATGTCATTCTCACATTTTCCATTCTCTGGGAGCGAGCACGCGAGAAGAACGGCAAGTGGCTTGAAATTTGACCCATTTAAGGGGCGCATGGCATAGTGAATTTTCGAAGCGGTGAAGATAGCAAGTCTGGGAGACACCCGCGTTAGTGCACCTTCAAAATCTTTATTAAAAACAAAGAGGTTTTTTAAGCAGGGCCCACAAAATGGCTCGTCGATAATGACATTACAGCAAAAAGGTGTTTGGAGATACCAAGAGTCAATTTTGGCGCCATAGAGATATGCCACCACCAACGCTAGTCTGTAACAACTATTATGAGAAATAATAGCAATGCAATAAGAGAAAATTTCTAGGTAGGAATGATATTTGAACCCAGGCATCCTGCGTGGCAGTAAAGCATTCCACCACAGAGCCTCGCAGGTGCTTCTAACTCCTTCGCAAAAACCCAGGTGTCTTGTAAGGCAAGGAACCGTCCGTGTTACCATATGTAACACAGCCACTGAGAAGAGTTAAATAACCATCAGGCATCACACAATGCGAATAGCGCAACAAGTGTGTGGTTTGACGCTTCCAAGCCATTACAAAAGACTCGGCAATAATTCATCATCACCAGCTACAGCAGAAAAAAAAAGTCCACATAATGCCTTACATATATGCCTGCAGAATAACGAATAATCAAACAGTGGATGCTTCTCTACTTAAGAGGGGACATGGGTCTATGGGATATCTCGTCTATTTTTTAACCGAATATGATGACAGTTGGCATGCTCAGTTTGTTCTCCTGATTTTAAAAATGTAGTTATTTTTTCTGCAGCTTCATTATTTCATTAAATAAAATAACAATCTCTATTGTTCTCACCATAATAGAAAAATAACCACCACTCAGAAGTTTACAAATGACATAGTGATTAAAAGTAGAAAGCATAAGATATACAACATAGGAAGCACTTTTTTGATTGGGTCATTATTTCTTACATTACAGTACAATAAACTTCAGAGCTCTGAATGTGACCATGGCGTGGTTACACAAAAGACTAATTTTAAAAACTTGCATCAAGAGAAATTAAAATTTTCTTCCTATGTTGTGTGCTCCAAACATATAGCTTCATTCCGCAAAAAAAATTATTCTGCTACCTGTAATAGTCTCCATATATTGCAGGAGTTGTCATGCAGGGTGTAGAAAATTGCCATTTTGAGAAAATCAAGAAAAAAAAGAATTTTAAGATTTTTAACTGTAAAAACCTATGTACCTAAAATTACATAGTCATTAACATGTATATGGATATTAGAAAGCCTAAGGAGCACAACACTGCAAGCTGATGGAAATTTGAACAAGTACTTCTCGAATTACAGCACAATAAAGTTCATTGCATTAAACCAAAAACAAAAAATTTTATATTAAAATAAAATAAATTTAAGTCGCACATTAAAAATTGGCTCTCAGCGTTATTTTTTGTGCATATTTAGCTACATCGTGCAAAAATAATTACAGCTCAAGCTGTAATTACAGCTCTAGCTGTCCTAGGTTCACTTTTACAGAACAAGCAAACAAGGAAAGTGGTTAAAATCTGTGTGTTCGAGAAAAATACTCTTAGAACTTTATTTCACCGTTTCGAGACAAAAAATCATGGCACAGATATGTTTAGTTACTTAATATGCACCGGGCATGTGATCGAACCGATTGTTTGCATGAGCGTGTGGTTTCTTAAAGTCCTGCTGCAAGTTGTCACTGTGAGCTCATCTGCTGACGCCGGTGTGCGACGGTACTGAAACCGATGTGCGACAAATGTGCACGCGTAATCCGTGATCCGCCGAATGACACAGCGATGTTTCCAGCTTGTCCAAAATCATCATCATCAGCCTGACTACGTCCACTGCAGGGCAAAGACCTCTCCTATGTTCTGCCAGGCCTGACTACGTCCACTGCAGGGCAAAGACCTATCCCATGTTCTGCCAGTCAACTCGGTCCTGTGCTTTCTGCTGCCACTTTATACCCACAAACTTCCTAATCTCATCTGCCCATCTAACCTTCTGTATCCTCGTAACCCGCTTGCCTTCTCTGGGAATCCAGTCAGTTACCCTTAATGACCAGCAGTTATCCTGTGCACGTGCTACATGCCCGGCCCATGACCATTTCCTCTTCTTGATTTCAACTATGATATCCTCAACCAGGGCTTGTTCCCTGATCCACTCTATTCTCTTCTTGTCTCTTAAGATTACACCTATCATTCCCCTTTCCATCGCTCGCTGCGTCGTCCTCAATTTAAGCTGAACCCTCTCTGTAAGTCTTCCTGTTTGTGCTCCGTAGCTAAGTACCAGCAAGGTATAGCTGTTATATACTTTCCTCTAGAGGGATAATGGCAATCTACCTGTCATATTTTGAGAGTGCTTGCCAAATGTGCTCCACCCCATTCTCATTCTTCTAGTTACTTCAATCTCGTGGTTCGGCTCCGCGGTTATTACCTGCCCTATGTAGACATAATCTTTTACAACTTGAAGTGCACTATTACCCATCTCAAAGCGCTTCTCTTTTCCGAGGTTGTTGTACATTACTTTCGTTTTCTGCAGATTCATTTTAAGACCCACCTTTCTGCTCTCCTTGTCTAACTCCGTAATCATGAGTTGCAATTCGTCCCCTGAGTTACTCAGCAATGCAATGTCATCGGTGAAGCGCAAGTTACTAAGGTACTCTCCATTAACTCTTATCCCTAACTGTTCCCATTCCAAGCTTCTGAAAACCTCCTGTAAGCACGCAGTAAATAGCATTGGCGAGATTGTATCCCCCTGCCTTACACCCTTCTTGATTGGTATTTTGTCGCTTTCTTTATGGAGCACTATGGTGGCGATTGATCCCCTGTAAATTTCTTCCAGGATGTTTATATATGCTTCGTCAACGCCCTGGTTCCACAGTGTCTGCATGACTGCTGATATTTCTACATAATCAAACGCCTTCTGGTAATCTATGAAAACTATGTATAGTGGCTGGTTGTATTCTGAGCATTTTTTGATTACTTGATTGATAGTATGAATGTGGTCGATTGTTGAGAAGCCTGTTTGAAATCCTGCTTGTTCTTTTGATTGATTGAATTCATTGTTGTGTTAACCTTGTTAGCAATTACCTTTGTAAATAGCTTGTATACGACGGAGAGCAAGCTGATCGGCCAGTAATTCTTCAAGTCCTTGTCATCTCCTTTCTTATGTATTCTTTCTTATGTATGTTTCTTATGTCCAGAATGAGTTACACGCAAATGCCGCAAACCGAATTAGTGCACTTGCTCATAATTTCGAGGCTACATGAGTGCCGATCGTGTTAGTTTTCTTTTCACGTAAGACTGGCGCATTTTAGAGTGGTGACCACTAGTCATTGCGAACACATCGTTAAAAGCAGTCTAACTGTTGCCAGTAGCCGCCATTGCGCGGGTGGTGAGCCCGTTCATTGCGAATATATTCATTTTCTGTTGTTCGTTGACCCGCGGCGTACTCCACTCTGACGACCTGTCACGCAATTCACGCACAAGTGAGGTCGTTTCGTCACGTGCGGGGGGCCGCGGCAAAGATTGATATCTCTCGTAGCTTCACTTCTGCTTTTTACTTACCGTCCTCTAACTGATGAGGCTACAAAACACAGCTACTTTCAGTGACATTGTCAGCAACCAACCGGCTCGTAGTACGTGAGCTAGGCCTACAACAGTGACTCGGCGACCCCCGTTGACCGCTACGAGTTCATTATCCTCGTTGTCCTGAGCCATAGCGGGGTTCTTTCTGAAGTTCATGGCAAACGAATGATTACCACACCCGCTTCACGAATTAGTGTGGCGTGGAACTTCTTTACTGTAGCAGGCAGTCGACAGCAACATGACAAAATGGTGCAGGTCTGTGCGTGTCACGGTGGTGAAGCAGATGCCAGAAACGCCACTTGGCCAATCGGATGCCTAGGTTTTCTCACGTGCCTTGAGCAGTCAATAGAATGGCGCGCTGGTGCTTCTCGGTGACGCGTTTTTTCTAAAGGAACAATGAGAAAAGCGAACCAGCAGTGGCGGGAAATTGAAGACGAAGAACCATCCTTTCAAACGAGGCCAAGATGACCACGGTAGCTCGTGTGTACTGGCAACGGTTCAGCACGAAAAAAACGCGATTGTAGCCACTATAGGGAATCGAACCTCAAGTTTGTGGAGCGATGACAATGCCGCGCCTGGCCCTGGCCGCGAGCTCAGGAACGCTTGAGGAGAGACCACGGCCGGGCTAGACTGCACCTGCACGCTCCCTTTTTACGGCGTTCGCAACGGGTGTATTACATGCCTCTCGTCACACCTTTGAGGAGGGCTCTGCGACCCTGCCATCTTCCGCCGCTCCGTACAGCGCGTGAACACGAGTTCGGGCGTGCTTGTCCACTTACCGTGTGTTGAAAAAGAAGTTGCCTAATTGTTGAAGGCACAGAAATAGTTTGTTTTGACTTCTTATTTGCGCTAGGTGCATCGGGCTTAAGTTTATTGAAAAATGTGTAAATGTAAGAGCCCGAAGTACACCTCTCCACCATCAAACGTGTAGACATTCTGAGGTCTGAAAATAAATATTTATTGCTCATAAGCAGAGGCCAGATTTTTAGGCACTAAGTGTGTTTTAAGCACCAAAAACAGGCAGGTAAAACTCCGTTTTAGAACCTCAAAATCAAAATTATAGGCACAGTAACGTTCTACAAACATTGAAATATCCCAAAACAACGACATGGGTGACTTGTATCTATGACAAGAAGCAAAAAAAAATGATATTGTTCAAGATAGAAGAACGGTACTAACGATTGAACATATGCGTGCATTTCCCGTGCAGTTCACAGTATGTGGTCTTTCGTTTTATTGTCTAGCATGGTACGTCAAGTGTCCACCATTCAATTAACGCTCTCCTGGGTCTATTTCGTTTCACTGTGGCTGGGAAGGGCAGGAGCAAATAACCAGACCACTGATACCCCAGAAGAGAGAGATGCTAAATCTAATCACATAGGATCAATTTCTCCCCTATTGGTGAACACCTTAAAGGGCCCCTACTAGGTTTGGCATTCGGGATCATTCCTGTTAAGATTCAAAAATTACATGTCATGGAAAAACGCTAGATTTCGAATGAATTCTACTTGCTCTTGTCGCAGGTGGGCATGCCAATATCTAGGGAGTGACGTACAGCAAGGAACGCCACTCCTTCACATTGAAATTGGTGGGCTGACATCGCATACGTTACGCTCATCAGAACTTCATTAATTGTTAGCTATATATAGAAAAACAGCCGCGAAATGCCCAGTCTCCTGATTATATCCTGCATTTTAAACGGTACCTTATCGAGAGCGTTGCACGTGACATTACTCTACTTGCATGTGCAATTTGTATGTTTTGTTGTTGAGGAGTACTTTGGTTTGGGCTAGCTGCTTCATAATATTTTGAAAGAAAAGCGCAAGGACAAAGGGAAAAAAATGCACTCTTTGTCTCTGTCTTTCTTTTCCCTGTGTCTTTGCACTGCCCTTTCAAAATCAGTATAATGAATGAAAGCTGAGAAAAATAATAAAACACGCAAACGAAATCTCAGCATGTTATTATTTTTATTTTTGTTTTGCATAGCCTCTAGGTGCTATTCACTAATCAGCCCTCGTTTCGCGTCTGCCTCGGTGAACCAGTAGCTATAGGCCTTTTCTAAAATGGCTCCCTCGGTGTCACCATATCCTTTTTGGGCTGTGCAAATTGGCGTGACCCCCCCCCCCCCCCAAAATGCACTGTGAATGCTGTGCCTTTAGCCTTTGTACTCTTGAGCGCAGCCCATCATGGTGGTGTTTTTCCTCTCCTATGAAAAGGTGCTCCGCGACTGACCCGTATGCCACGGATTCAAATGTGTCGCGGCAGTCGTATCTAGATAGATGGCGAAAAAGTAGAGACGGTCAAAATTTGCGGAGACCTCCACTAAGACATCCCTCATATTCATACCGTGGCTTTCTTTACGTAAAACAACTACTACTACTACTACTACTACTACTACTACTACTACTACTACTACTACTACTACTACTACTACTACTAGTACTACTACTACTACTACTACTTACTACTACTACTACTACTACTACTACTACTACTACTACTACTACTACCCATTTCGCTTGCAGTCGTCTTCTCGTCGTTCCTGCATCGTGCCTTCGCCAACCCTGACAACGCTTAGCTTGTGTTTGGTGCGTCGTCTCTGACCGCATTTTCAGTGGAGCGACGTGGTCTATTACGGTCACAATACATGATCCTTGCCAGACTCTCCTAAAGTACACGCACTGACTGATCCATCCCACAGAAACAGGTCATACACAACAGAGAACGCCAAAACGACAGGATGGCGCACATGCACAAGTAGACCGGGGCACGTCATGCGCGCGTGACCTTGCTTACGCATGTTGTTCTTGGTGCGTGTGCGTCATGTAATAGCCCCGATACTGAAGAGAACAAGAGAAGAGATGAGGCTCACGATGGCTACATGGGACGAGAGGCAAGGGATTCAAGCTTGCTTCATCGCATCATGCTTTGGTAGCTTGTAGCGAACCAATTAGAAAAATTCCGTGGTAGAACGCTTTTCATTGGGCACGCAAGAACTTCTGGTGTCTAACTACAACTTATTACGTCACCTAAAGAGGGACGCTTAAAAAGAAAATAACAAACAAGACAAAAGTAACGTGCACATAACATTTTTTATCTGAAAGCGCTGCAGCAGATGGGTTACAATGTCAAAGAAAACATGCCTTCATTGACACAACACACTTTGTTCTTTTTATAAGCCATTTCATTCTGTTATGAAACTAACAAAAAAGGAAATAATAGAAAAATTGTATTTGATACATTTTAAAATTATAAGTACCATTGTGCGAAGAGAACTGTTTAGGTACATTCATTTTCGAATGTGAGTTTTACCAAGAAATGCTTGAGATGGGAGCTTTAACCGCAGTTTAATTCAACGCGATGATAGTAATTTCCATCCTACTTTATTTTTCATATTGTTACAGCTGTCATTTTTGAGTAATAACTTAGGATAAACTTTGAAGCCTTGCTCTGTATTTTTTTCATGTTTGTCAAAAACATATGACAAAATATCACGTACAGAACAAGCGTATTCAAGCATGCAGTGAATGTATGCTAAATACACCGTTTATTGTAAGCATGCCAGCGTCTGTCTCAGGCTTCGCTGTATAAAGTGTAACAATTTGGCGACCTTCGCCACCACTGAATTAACAATAGCACTTCATGAGTGGCCCTCCCCAGCGTCTGTCGCAGGCTTCGCTGTATAAAGTGTAACAATTTGGCGACCTTCGCCACCACTGAATTAACAATAGCACTTCATGAGTGGCCCTCCATGGTTTTTCATTCATTCTCCAGTTACCCGCGGCTGCCCAGAAAAACCTGGTCTTCCTTTCCCACCCAACACTCAGGTTTTCAGGACGGTTCTCGAGTTCCTTCAGCGCACTGGACAGCTGTATGTAGAAGGCAGTCGCCGCGTTCTAGGCCATAGAGGTCATTTCATTTTCTTTCCTGATCTTTAATTTTCTCTCCTCCTTCCACTTCAGACGCCGAGATGTTTTTCCACTTAGGGCTGCAGAAATAGTGTCTTTTGCACTCATCATGCTCCTCTTCCAATCACTCGCAGTAAGTAAGCTTTGTCTTTGTTGAATGTTAAAGTGCTTATAAATAACAAGGTTGCCTTTTTTACATAAATAACGGTTTCACGCCATGCTCAAAAACAAAATTTTGGTTGGAATAGCGCTCTTATAGGCACTCATTTGGAAAATAGACATTTACAGGCATTTAGGCACGAACACCCAGAATAGGCATTTAGAAGCATCATAAAAACAACATAAAAGCCCTTCTTAACCTCTAATTAATGCTCATACATCAAAATGGCACGATAGGAACGCAAAGAACAAAATAGGCATTAGCCTATAATTTGGTCTCTACTCATAAGCACTGGCAATAGTTGAACACTTTCAAGTGAAGAACTTTGCTGGACTTCACAAATGTCTTGTTCACAGCCTAAAATGCTTCCTAGTCGGCTTGTGTGTGTAGGTGGAAGGCTTGTCGTTTGTGTCAGTCAGTTGGTTTGTGTGGTTGACAAGGGGAATTCTTAGGAATTTTTCGGCTATCAGATCTGCGGATTGTCGGGAGTGGGTGTCGTCAACGCTTTCAGGGGAGCTTAAGATTGGAGCGCGTTGCAAGTAGGGCTGGACTGCTCTTTGCGAAACTTCTAGCACATTTCTACGTGGCAGGTGTTCAGAGGCCTTATCAAAAAAAGACCACTATCTTGTCCAAAAAAGCTAGAGAATCACGCCTCTGGTAGTGTAGTTCGCTCGTCTCTTGTGCTCGCAGCAGCTTGTACAACTGATGCTGCTTCTTGTTGGTCGTCAGTAGCGCAGCGCAATAGTCGCATCCGAGGTCTGTAATAAGCTCGGCTATGTAACCGCCAAGGTATGCTAAGCCAGAGATGGTGAAAGATGGAGACGGACAAGCCTTGTACTCCAACAAAGACCGAAGGTCCTAATGAAGTATATTCAATATCACCGCAGTCTCTTCCTCAACTTCCACATTTGATAACTTTATTTTTTTTTGGTCTTGGGATGGGATGTGCAACTTAACGATGTGGTCCAGAGCAGCTGTGACAGCTCTAGCATCCAGCATGTCATTTCCGCCGCACATTGACCGCACTCTTCCGAAGATTGCTTCGATGGGGTCACTGTTCAGTTTCTTTGTTAGGACATAGGACATAATTGACGCCTTCTGCCTTGCTCCAGGAGGAATTCTGTTGTTTCCACCGTTGACCTTGTTGTAAAAATCAAGGCTTCGTACGTCTCGTTGGTGAAGCCAGCACTCACTGATCCGATGGAACTCTTTTGCATTTTTTCCACATATGAGATAAACTCATCCTTCAGCCACAGTAGGCTATTGTCATCGCTCCTAAAAATAGGAGCTTTGTGGCTGCGTCCATTGAATGAAATCGGCAACAACCTGTTTGTAAAGCCACAAGAGCATCAAAAAAAAAAAGCTGTTTACTTGCTGAAAAGTTGGGATGTCAATTTCTCTTCTTAACCCTTTGCGGTCCCAAACTTTTACCCACTTTCCGGTCGTTCCGGTCCGAAACTATTTCACTAGTTTGAGGCACCACGAAAGAAAACGACAACTGTGGGAAATTAACTTGGCGGTTGTTTATTTCGTCAGTTCCTCTTCGTCCCGAAGTTATTTAGCGATACTTGGGCAGTGTGTGGAAGCGTTCAAAGCACTCTCCTGGGTGCGGTCCGGGATTATTTCTGCAGGTTTTGCAGAAGAATACTGTTTCTTTCCTGCCCCCTTTTTTTTTCCGGTCACTGCAAACAGCGCAGTCCTTGCTGCTTCGGCCAGGGAGCTTGTAGATGAAATAGGGCTTTCCATCCAGCCTTTGTTCGCAATCCAATCTTGCAGATGGGCCCCGCTTCCCAGCGCGAGCCCTTACGTCACCAACCAACTGCTCTATCAGGTTCCTCCGGTACTGGAGGTGTCGCTGCTCTTTCTCTCCCTGCTTCAGGAGCTGCAGTCTCATAAAAATGAAGCTGTTCACTATCGAAACTTGCAGAAGCCAAAAAAAAAGCTTCCTCCATCATTTCATTGACTTCCGGGAAAATGCATAACTTGCACAGTAATGATCGGCCCTGTCCACTGCACCCATGTTTTCAGTGTAGTTGCATATCACCACAGGCTTCTTCAGTGTCAGTGTTTTTCCTACAGCTATCTTCCTTGGCACTTCTTTCGTAGACGCATTGTGGGTTGAGCTTAGCATTGTCACTTGATGCTTATCCCGCCAGGCAAGTGCCATGTACGAGTTTCCTCTGCGATAAGCTGTCACTTCACCTTTTTTCATCTTTTTTTTGAGCTGCTGCGGCATTTGTTTTCGATTTGTCATCACAGTCCCAGTTAGCAAAATACTGTGCGAAAGTACCTCTTGCGCAAGCATTGGGGACGTATAAAATCTGTCCGTATGCAGATGATAGCCACTGCCCGGTGTAGCTTGCTCCACTTTCTCCAGCAGGCGGAGCACAATCCTGCATGTGAAGGGAAGCTCGGGACGGCAGAGGCTATCAGTTGTTGTGCTGCCGTAGTATGGTTCAAAGGCCGAAATGTAGCCTGTTTACCAGTCAACCAGCGCATAAACGCGCATGCCCCATTTTGTTGGCTTCTGGGGATTGTAGCACTTGAATGAGACTTGGCCTTTGAAGCCGACAGTACTTTCATCTACGCAAATTTTGGGGCCGGCGTTGAAATGCTCTCTGCATTTAGCATCTATGTAGGTCACAACATCCCTGATCTTGCTTGCACGAGTTGGTGGACCTGAAGAGGTATGTGAGCTTGGTGCAACGTGCAGCATCCAAAATATTTGAAGAAACCTTTTTCGTTTGAAAATGTGTGGGAAAAAAGGCATCTTCTTGAGGAGGTCGTTGCTAAAGTATTCCTTCAGCTCCGGTTTGGGGTTCAAAGCCATGTTCACTATAACCCCTAGGAAGGCTTTGAATTCTTCCACGCGCACATCTTCCCAGTCATTCCAAATCGAGTACCGCTGAAGAACACCGGCACTCGAGATTTTATCACGGGCGTAGCGGTTTGTTTCGCGCACTATTTGCTCAATCAGCTGGTCGGTGAAGAACAACTGAAAGTAGTCCAACTCGCACTTTATATTGGAAGAGCTTACTTGAGATCCCGCGTTCGGGACAGTAAAGGGAAGAGGGTCAAAATCTGGTAAATTATCCAAGTAGGCTGTCCAGTCGGTTCCACGTGGTCCTGTGTTGTTCTGGTTGTTTCCACCGTCTTTACTGTCCTCGTTTTCTTCCTCGCTGGCTTCTGTAGAATCACTTTCTTCAATATCCGATGGAGTCACATAGTTGTCTTCGTAACTAAAATCGTCTTCGCTTTCGCTAAAAGCTTCAGAATTACCGCCGTAGAAGGCACTGGTGAAAAGGCGGCCATTTCGCTGCAAGTGGCGCCGAATCTGAGCTGCGCACCACTCGAACAATCAGAGAGTTGGATGGATGGATGGATGGATGGATATGGCTGTACCCTTTAGATCGGGCGGTGGCTAGCGCCACCAAGCCGTAATAACTAATGAACCAAAAACTATATATATTTTTTTTCCTTAAAAAGTGAGTTTGAGGATTCGTACTTTGCAGTGAAGAGTTTAATTTTCACTCGTGCCTTGACTTTAGCCACCAATCACATAACCTCCTTCTAGTTAAGTCTACCCGCTTAAAGTTTATTTTGCCCTCCCGGTCCCTAAACCCCAGTGCTTTGAAAAACTCTGCGCCATCATCCTGAACTATAGGGTGAAGCCCTTTACAGAACATTATCAAGTGTTCGGCAGTTTCTTCTTCCTCTCCACACGCACTGCATACTGTGTCTACCCCTTCGTATTTGGCCCGATATGTCTTGGTTCGCAGTACTCCCGTCCTGGCCTCAAACAGTAGAGAACTACCCCGAGTATTATCATAGATTCTTTCCTTGGCAATTTCCTGCTTAAAAGTTCGATAGATCTCTAGTGCAGACTTCTTAATCATGCCCATTCTCCACATGTCAGTCTCCGTTTCCTTCACTTTCTTCTTAACCGATAGTTCTTTTTGGTTTGGCCACCTGCTGTTTTCTAAGTATTTACCAGTCAACTTCCTGGTTCGCTTCCTCCATTTTGTATCGACATTCTTCATGTACAAGTAGCCGAAAACCTTCCTAGCCCAACGCTCTTCCCCCATTTCTCTCAATCGCTTCTCAAATTTTATCTTGCTGCTAGCTTCCCTGCCCTCAAATGATGTCCATCCCAAATCACCTTGTACTCCCTGATTTGGTGTATTCCCGTGAGCTCCTGAAGCAAGCCTACCTATTCCACGTTGCTTAATTTCTAATCTTGCTTGAACTTCTGATCTCATGCACAAGACCGCATTGCCGAACATCAGCCCAGGAACCATGACCCCTTTCCATATTCCTCTCACAACATCATACCTATTGTAATTCCACAGTGCCCTATTTTTCATGACTGCTACATTCCTGTTACCTTTAGTCGTCACGTATATTTCGTGTTCCCTCAGATACTCGGTCCCATTGCTTATCCATATGCCCAGATATTTGTATTTATCTGTTATCCCTAGCGTGACCTCCTGTATTCTAAGCTCACTACCTTGGTTGTCATTGAAAATCATGACTGCTGATTTTTCCTTACTGAATCTAAAATCTAACCTATCTCCCTCATTACGGCAGATGTCCATCAATCTCTGCAAATCTTCCTTGTTGTTGGCCATTAGCACTATATCACCTGCATACATTAATGCTGGTAGTTCAACTGCGTAAACTGCGCTATCTGGTGAAAAAAAAACAAAGCTGAAATCAAGGCAGTTCTTGCCTTTTATAAGAAGTGGCGCAACATGCACAGTAAAAAAAAAAAAAAAAGATGCGCGCGCAATTTAATCAGGAGAAAGCATGTCGGGCAGTGCCGGACAGCGGACCGCTGCGGCCGTGAGGTGTTGCCGGGCGGGGCCCGACAATGGACCGCAAAGGGTTAAACATGTTCTTCCCAAACTCGAAGTATAGCGCAAAAATGACTTGCACTAGAGATTTTAGTTCGAAAGCAAGCGGCTTGCGAGCGTAAGCAGCTGCATTCTTCACATTATTCATGAATGTGGCTTGCAGTACGAAGGAACGCAAAAGAGCTCGAGATCTGCGGAATTAATGTTTACAGGTGGTGTTAACACCTTGACAATGCATGCCATTCCTCCAGGGCCTGCTGCTCGAAGGGGTTATTCAGCAGCAAAAGTCATCTTTTTTTTACTTATATATTTAACCGTTATAGATACAAGTCACGTCGTGTTTCAAAGAGCTGCCAAGCAGCAGACTGCAGCATTTAGCCCTGAAAACCACTACAGATGTATTTGTGAAAATAAAAAAATAGAAAAAGCTAGCAAAGGGAAGATGTGCTCGTCACTTCTGTAAGCGACCTTCAATTGCAGCCTCGCTGTCCACCGAGAGCAAGTGCCAAAGGTGTTTGGTGCTCGCCACTTGCAGAACAGATGGAGAGTTGTTTATCTCTTTCTTTCTGATCGTTACCAATGCTTTATGCTTCATGCATTATGCCTCGTTAGCCAATTTTCCGCATTTTTACTGAGCTTCAGCTTGCATTATCGACGAGCACATGCACACCTAAATTGTGCGTCGAGCTGTCTGATAACATTAGTTTTTTTTTCTTTAAAGGAGAGATGATCTCTTTAACCTCGACTTCTTCAGTAATCCCTCTCCCCCTCATCGTCGAGAACCCTTATTCCATGGTTTCACATCGACAATCTCCCTTGTGCGGTGTGCGCGGCGCAAAAGATGCAATAGCAGGGTCGCTGCGCCCCTACCCTCGATGGGTGGCGAAACATACTCAGAAACTCTCCCATTGTATTCGCGATGGTTGAGAAGGCCGTAAGAAAACAAGCACGCGCAGGTGCAGTTTAGCCCAGCCGTGGAGAGACACGGGACAGGTCGCAGGCGAGTGAATGCGTTTGGCCGAAACGGGAGTGCGTGCGACACGCACGCTATGTGTTTTGCAGTCGGTGCAGGTACTTTAGGCGCCGTGCCGTCAGCTTGGCATGCTAAAACGAGATGCTCGCTGTGCGAAGTTGCCATTCCGTGATGGAAGATGCGGCCCTACGGAAGCATCCGCGAGGTCCAAAGTATTGTGTTGTGGGCTGCCACAACAATGCAGAAAGCACTAAGGGACGCTCTTGATGTGTAAAGCTGTCTCAGTTTCCCATCTAGTCATAGCCGGCGAACACAGCCGCATTCGTGAAAGATAGCGCAAGTTAAACGAGAGCCAAAAAAAAAAAAAAAAGGCGAGCACTTCAACTCGACTTTTGGTTAAATTTAGCTTGCTGCTTCGCGGCAGCGTCAGCGGGTCATGCGCGGCATGGAAGACATGACTCTAAAACTTCTCGGACATTTCAATGCCATGACCGTATAACCGTAGTTTTTATTTATTTTTTTCAGCACGCCGCAAACGTTTCCACATGACAGTACACAGCTGCTACTGCTAGATACCACATCAAAACAACAATTATATGGTTTCCATAAACGTCAACACAGCACATCGATAGAGTACGCGGCTTCATGTCGGCAGAACGAGACTTACCTCTAGGCATACGTTGTACACGGTATTATCACGGAGGACCCAAGAAATGCATTTCAATGTGACTCGGGCGTCCTCGGCTTCCGTCATCTGCTTTACATCATAAACTTGACTAATGAGCTTTACTCCTTTGGTTCGATTCGCTTCTCGGAAGTGCTTGTGCAGCTCAGAGATCTTTGTGAAACCGCACTGCAGGCGGTACATTGTGAAGTGACTCAAACACAGCGCGCGCTCTCTACACGAGCACATAAGCGAGCGGCAGCGCATTGGAGCGAAGGGAAAACGCGCCATCTTCATCCTCGATTTTAACTTTTCTACAAAAGATGGTGCTGCCTGTCCGGAGTCGCGGCGCCACCATGCGCTTTGTGTTCCTATTTGCGCTCACATTCATCTCACAGGGGTGTTATAAATTGATTTTGCACCAGAAATAATGACGCGAGAAGCTAGAAACTTCTCAGATGAGTGCATAAATAGGTACAAATTCCGAAAATGTCAGCTTTAAAAAGTCGATCTTTTTGCGATTTTCGGCCTTCTAAGACCCGTGTTCCCCCTTAAAGAAACTTGTGATGTATGACGTAGTGGATATCTTGCACATGAACTTGCATTAATTACCCCAAGAGAGTCAACAATGGGCTCTTCCAGCTTTCGCTATGACTGTGCTGCGTGTTCTGCACAAGCCTCGTGATTTCTTTTTTATATGCCATGTTCAATACAAAAAATTTGTTAAAAGAAGTGATCTTCGACTAAGGAAGAGGCTTGATGGTTCAAAGAATGCAGCTTCGTTCCTGATGCCGTCACAGAACACGGGGAGCAACACTACTGCTGTCAGAGGAATTTCAGTGCTTTCTTTGACGACGAGTTTGTGTACGGCGGGCTGAATTCGGCTGGTTGGTTGGTCGTAAAACGGGAAAAGTTCAAGCTCCAATCTTGCACAATCAATAACGGCATGGTTACGCGATAAAAAATCCCATCCGAGTATGATGTCATGTGAGCATGACGAAAGGACAATAAACTCAACAGTGTAGTGGTCCTTCGCAATCATCTGTCGGACAGTACAGGCGGCTACAGGCTGAACCGGGTCCCCATTCGCTGTTTGCAAGGACATCATATTAAGAGGGGTCGTCACTTTTCGGCGCTTGCGGCAAAGTTTAGCGTCTATCACGGAAACGGCAGCACCGGTATCCACTAGAGCATATGCTCGAGTACCTTCTACAAAAACTTCGACAATATTCGACGGCAATGTGCGAGGACCTGAGCATTTCGACTGCGCAGTTCTTGCCTCCTGAACTGCGGCGGTTAGTTTCCCTCGTGTTCAGGAGCTGGCCAACGACGCATGGGTGACAGGGAGCGACGACAAAGTGAAGGTGAGCGACCAGACATAATATGCGGACATTCCCGTGAAGACAAGCTTGACTGAGGGTCAGAATTTTCCAGACGAGATGGAGGAAGGTCCATGAAGCTGTTCTGTGTCCGGGCGTCTGTGTATCCCGGCATGCGACGACGGCAGTAACAGGCAATACGGCCAGGGCCGCCGCACGCAAAACAGATGGGCCGGTTATCGCGCGTTCTCCAAGTATTGGCGACGAGGGGAGCAGTCCATGCGGCAGACGGGTGAGTTGAGGCTGTGGTGGCAATGGGAGGAACCGAGGCAGTGGACGGCTGAGTCGGGGCTGAGGTATACGGCAGTCCCTGGAACAGCGGGGGGTGGTGTGGCTGCTGCCGCTTTAGTGCCTCAGCGTAAGTAAGAGGCGCGATGACGGGGGGCTGCTGCAAGGGCACCGGCATAGCCTCAGAAATCTGCTCCTGGACCACATGTCGGAGCATGGGATCCAATGGCGGTGGGTGTCGCAGTGGCTGTTGCTGCGAGAGCTCCTGGCGTTGAGCAAAAGGCAGCAGAAAAAGCTGCCGAGCCACTTCCTCTCGGACGAAGTCTTTCATTTGTGCGAGAAGGTTTGTCTGGTCAGTCATAACGTCCAGTGCGGTCACTGGTTGGATTGTCTGGAATGAGTGTCGCGTCTGAGCTCGTTGCCTCTGCAATTCATCATAGCTTTGGCACAAAGTCACTACTTCTGCCACAGCGCTAGGAGACTTCGCGAGGAGCATCTGGAAAACGTCATCGTCGACACCCTTCATAATGTGCTGTATCTTCGCACTCTCGCTCATGGAAGCATCGACGCGCCGGCAGAGATCGATCACATTTTCTATATATGATGTGAAAGTTTCACCTGGCTCCTGTGCCCGTGTGCGCAGACGTTGTTCGGCGCATAGCTTCCGTAAGGCAGGACGACCAAAAACGGCACATATCGCCTCCTTGAAGGCGGACTTATTCGCGAACTCGGTTTCGTGGTTCGTATACCACAGCATGGCCACGTCGGTGAGGTAAAAATTGACAGTGCCCAACTTAGCAGCGTCATCCCACCTGTTGGGTCCACTGACTTTTTCGTATGACAGCCAGTCCTCGACGTCCTGGTCTTCGGTGCCGGAAAGATTGGGGGGTCTCGCTGATGAACTGGCCCGGGGCAAGTAGCGGCCGCGAGAGGTATTGTTTGTTGGGCAGCGTCAACTTGCATGGTCGATGGCAGGGGGCGGGATCGGAGTTCCAGGTTGTAGGCGATGTGGTTACCCAGCACGATCCACCAAATGTAAAGAGGTTTATTGGGCGAACCAAACGGGCAAGTGTCGATTCGAGATAGCGACAGGACGAGGAAGATGGAGGAGCTCGAGCGCCAATCTCGTGGTGCCTTACTCTGCGATGATGCTTGTTGTTCCCTTTTGTTGTCATCATTCCTTCATTATAATGAGAACATTCTGGAATTTAGTTTACAGCAGCAGCATTTCTAAAGAAGCTAAACAATAAGCTCAGTCCAGAAGGAATATCAACCGATCAATAAATGTGGACACCAGTATGACTGCACCCTCATTATGATCAGTTACACTGGTTGCAGTATCCAAGTTCTACTTTAACAAGAGGCAACTTATGAAGAAATCACTCACTTGACGGACGCAACTGGGTCAGTCATTTCGAACGGATTGGCGCAGCTGGGGCTTCCATCTGCCAGGCTGTAGACATCTAGTTGTGGCATGTTTGATGCACAAATAATGTGGCCATGCTTGTAAAAGAACTCGCCTGGCCACAGTGTAGCTGCAAGTGGGCATCGCCTTCAACGGACCATACCTCAGACATATTTGAATAAAACTAGCCATCAGTCATATTGTCAATTTGACTGATCAAAATATGACAAGTCAATTGAAACTGTTTTGTTCACAGAACAACCACAAGAACACTTTGTACACAGCCCAAAATTTTTTTTCGTGATTCATACGATGCTTCTACTATAGCACTGAAAAACAAAGGCCAGACCTGACCGGAATACATAGCAGAGGAGTTATTCTCAATGTTTCCACCTTGTAGATGTGTCCACTTCCACGGAGCACATTAAGTTACTCAAAAACGCAGCAGACTCTGATGTCATCCTGGTCTAGACGCCGTCTGAATGCATCACCACATTAAACAAAAAAGAACAAAATTTACAGTAACAGGACTCTCATACAACTTTGGCAAGTCTGAACTTGCACATATTAATATGTTCAGATGCTTGAGATGATGCAAGGAATGGGTACCAAATTTCCAGGTGCGTTAAACCTAATTCAAAGACTAACATGATCAGAGTTCAAGTATGGCCTCTGAAATGTGTGTCAAAATCAACCTCCGGGGGCTGCATTCAATGCAGTGAAGTGCATTCAGTCCCTCTCATTTGTGACTAGTTCTGAAAGGCTTGAGATGTCGAAACGG
The DNA here is from genome assembly GCA_013436015.1 of Rhipicephalus annulatus. Classification (NCBI taxonomy): domain Eukaryota; kingdom Metazoa; phylum Arthropoda; class Arachnida; order Ixodida; family Ixodidae; genus Rhipicephalus; species Rhipicephalus annulatus. Next base: position 200,564 of record WOVY01003419.1, read on the forward strand.
TGTTGCGGATATAAGACCAGGAACAAGGTGTGCTGCTTGCCGAGCTCCAGCCAATCGGCGGCGGCCAAAGTGGACAGTTCACAAAGTCGACACATTAAGAATGGTTCCCCAGGGCCGCAGCATCAGCTGTAAACCCTTTGAAGGCCCTTACTGAAAGTACACTCGCGAAGCACCATAACACTGCAGTTCACCTCAAGGTAGTGAAGTACCACTACGGATCATTCACACAAAATTTGCTATGTGCAGCTGCACGCTGCATTAAAGGCACACTAAAGGGAAATATTACATCAATGTTGATTGTTGAAATAACTGTCTAGAAACCTTGTAGTGCTAGTTTTGTGGCAAGAAAGTGCTTATTTTGAAATAAAATGGCGTTTTTAATGGTCCGAATCGTGTTAGCACACTTCAAAACACCCACGTCTGAAAGCGGTCTTTTAGACGTCACTGTTACCGTGCCGAACATCATCCGCCTTTACTACATGGCCGCTGACACCAGTACCAGCAGAGTGAAAGTAGCGGGAGCCACAGTAGCAACAACGGTCACTGAACAATTTTCTGCAATCTCAGAGGCCATGATTCTGCTTGCTTTGTTCAACAGAGCCCCGCTAGACAGCACTACATATCCAGCCTAACTAGCCAAAACTGAACTTTTGAACCACTCATGCTATTCCCCATATTAACACCAGGTAGATATATTTTCTACAAATCAAACAGAAACAGGCAAGCAGCATTTTATTACGTCTCTTGATGGACAGAAAGTTCTTTTTTTATTGCAGCTAGTTTGATTACTAGCAATTAATTGTGTCGGACACTCTCACACTTCGGATCATTTCGCAAATGTCCCACTCATGGCGCACATCGTGCGATACATTTAACTTAATTTCTTGGCATGTAAGGCACTGCTATTGATAATATTGCCATTTTAGATATTGTCATACATCGAGTTTTTACTCAGACATAAATTGTCCTTTGCCTTTAGTGTCCCTTTCATGCTGTAGCTGTCGATGTACGAGAATTATGCCTGAGCCCTTTGTAATGAGTGGGCAGCTGTAAACCACCCCCTTGTTGTGCAGTTCCCTACGCGTGATGCCCAGTGCTATTCTGCGCTTCTTCCACACAATATTAGCAATAATCTTTTAAGAAAACTTTGAGGTATCTACTTCTTGCAGCAAAAGGAAATTGACGACTACCCATTTGCAGCCTGAAGCCACAGGGAAATCATTTTCCCTTATTATACTTTCCAACAATTTGCAAGTTTCAGATAACTTGTTAGTCATCCTCGTCATCATAAGCCTGACTACGCTCACTGCAGGGCAAAGGCCTCTCCCATGTTCTGCCAATCAACCCAGTCCTGTGCTTCCTGCTGCCATGCTATAGCTGCAAAGTTATATCTCATTGCTCACCTAACTTTCTGTCTCCCCCTCGCACATTTGCCTTCTCTGGGAATACAGTCAGTTACCCGTAATGACTAGCTATTATCCTGCCTTCATGCTACGTGCATGGGCCATGTTCATTTCTTCATCTTGATGAAGAAATTGAGTGCTTACAGCACTACAATTTGGCGGGCTTTCGACCCATTTTAAACCACGTTCAATAGCGGCTATATAAATCAATATTACAGATATTCATTCGTACCTCAGATGCGTTTTAGGTCGCGAATCGCTACTAGGGGGTCGATAGCTACTTGTTGGCGCAAAAATCTTGACATGAGTAAATTTTATGTCAGTGCTCTTTTAGGGTTACACCTACAGCTCATTAGAAGTGCAACAAACAAGTAATTAAAAATTATAATTGTGGCAGTTTTTTTTTTTTTTTGCAGTCTTCACTGTCTGAAGCACAATGCAGCATACCCTTAGGCCATAGAGTACATATTGTAACCATGCGGCAGTGACCACATAATGCAATTTTTAATAATCACACTAAGCCTACACCACAAGTGCATACTGCCTCACTGCAAACTTTATCACTAAACCATAAAATAAAGCATGCATTTCAATTGGCACAACCAAAGCAAAAGAGCACCTTACCAGGGCCACGAAGATTGAAGAATGTCAGATCCCCGATTGAATTCGCACGTGTTTCAATGAAGTTTATTGGCCAGCCGTTCTGAGCGTTCCAAACAGATACGACTCCTGACGTGTGGCCACTCACAATTACATCCCCTGAAAAAGATCACAAAAATAACAGTTACAGCTTTCTTTCATCTGATTGTTCATGAGCCTGGCAAACAATTACAGTATGCAAGATGAAAACAAAACATATTTTGGAACTGCAGTTAATCAATTAGTTTTGGCAAGAAATTTTGGCCACCTCTGCAACAGAGTAAGGGATACAAGCTGATGTTAAAACTATGTATCTATGCAAATAAAGCCATTTTACATACCACTTTAATATGCTACAACCCACTGCAAGCTCATTAAGAAAACTGCCTACCGTCCTTCACTACTTTTCTGTTTTGTGTTACAATAAAAGCGGTTTATGCATTCAGTCTCCTTCCATTGGTACAATGAATGCCCACAACACTGGTCAGTGGAGGCGATGACAATTGTGCTGCCACTGAAAGTCGAAAACTGAAACCGCGTGAGGTTTTTGCAGGGTTAATAAAGTTTTGTTTATCAATAAATGAATGAACTTAGTGGCCGTTTAAGGCATGCACACACTTTTTGTTGTTTTTATGAGTGGCTGTGGACAGAGTACTTGCGTTTCTCTGCCGTCTGCAGGCAGGCATGCAAGCAAGCGAACAGACCGCTGGTAGAGCCACCACGTGCTTCTTTGAACACACGAGAAAAAAAAAACAGTGAAATTTAGTCTCTGCCACAACCTAAAGCTGTTTCAAGTGTGTAGAATACAATTTCAAGTTAAACGTAAACATTTTGACAGCAATCTGTCTGGCTGGGTAGAAAGGTTTAGAAAATTGAAATTGCTCCAGCCACAGTTCAAATAGTGTCCGTCGTTTCGAGACCGACTCGGTCCCTTCCTCAGGGGGTGACTGTCTTGGTCATGGAAGTGTCGTCGCGTCGTGTTCTCTCACCACGGCTCCGGCTTTCCCTTTCCACCACGTTTCGGAGACCGTGAACGTACACCGAAGGCAATGATCCCAGCGAGCGGTTCACGTTGGCAGGCGTATGCTGAATGTGCCAAGACTCGAGCAAGAGCCTCTTTCCCAAATTCCGTTCTGTTTCAATAACAGAAGCGCCGTCTAAGTCAATTTTATGGTCGTGCTTCTCGCAGTGCTCCGCCAGAGCGCTACGTTGCACTTCCATCTTCCTGACGTCGTTCTTGTGTTGGCGCATTCTTTCCGGGAAACACTTGCTCTTGCCTATGTAGCAGGCTGGACATCCAGAACACGACACTTTGTAGACAACGCCCGGGTGTAGCTCCCTCGGAGGTCGGTCTTTCGGCCGCGGTAGCAAGCGAGCGAGCGTCGAAACAGGTTTATGGATTACCGTGACCCCGGCTTTTCCCAGGACTCTCGAGAGCTGTTCACTTATGCCCGGCACATATGGAATGGCGACGCGGTTGTTTGGCGCCTTCGTTTTTCTCGTGTGTGGTGGTGTGGCCAGGGCGGAAAGGGGGTCGGGCGGTGTGTCGCTTGCAGGTGTCTTTCCGCGGTGTGGTGGTTTCAAGTTAGACATGTTTGTTTTTAAGCACAAAAAGTCTACCAGCTGGAATTTCTTGTTTTACCAGTAGATTGACCACATCACTGTTGGGTGACGCTAGCGGTAATTTTTTGTTGGCTTTCAAAATCAGGTTACAATTATAATTTCTTTTTAATGAGACAAAAGCGTGCTCATTTTTGCCTATGTGATGAACGGTGCCCTTATTTGTGCCCCAATCAAAAAAAAAATTTACGAGCATTAGACAGTCCCTTTAACATCCCGTATCAAATTTCATTAACGCCATATATACTCACACAAACGGCTACACTCACATAGCTCAAACAACTGTAGCTTGGTTTCTGCATGTTACTCGTAAGAGCCTGGCAAGCAGTCAATGCCACTCGTTTTACTTTTCCAAAGCCATATTTCTAGTCATATCAAACCTCTTCTGAAATGGCTGTGTATGATTACTCTGCCACTGTGGCAAGACACAATGTGCAGTCGACCGTGAAAGTATACGAATTGCGCATGCCACAATGCCTCTTCACACCGCCTAGCACTGTGTCACCTACCATCAACCAGAGCATCGAGGAAACTGGTTTTCTTGTTACGCAATGATATATCAATATTCTACTACCTCTTAGTTCACTGTTTTCACGCAAAGCGCTTATCTGTGGTATGAGCACCACACTTTCATTTTGATAGCAGAATCGAAGCTATCACGACAATCTTCATGAGGTGTGCTCTGGTAGATATCACTTTGTGAGGAAGATTGCAGCTGATGAAAAGTTATGCTAATAGACAGAACTTAAGACAAAAACATGAAGTCACAGTGGCAAAAGAACGCGTCCCGTTAAAAAATGATAGATGAAAAGCATTTGTGCCCGGTGAGAAAATATTTGGGCAATCGATTACGAGACAGAGGAGTCTTGGGTGTAATGATCCTGTCGATCACCACTTTTCTTTTATTGAAATAGAAAATAAATGGCGTTTTTGTCTCCGTTACTTGTCGATGGCTACCCCTTTCCACTTGATTGTTACAAATAAAAGAAAAGAAAAAATACCATATATACATAGATACAGTCCTACATGGGTGAGAGCAAAATTTCTCCTATAGGCAGAACAAACATGTAGTCGCCATGCTCACTTTGAACTTTTGCCCGCTCAGTAGTGGTCACAAATCTTCGTCTATAGCAGCGGTATTGTCACAATGAGGCTCTTGTCCATGTGCTGACGTGGTCCACAAATTTTTGTGGATGAATGCACATGCATTCAACGAGACCAGTGGTGTGCCATTCACATCAGCAGGAGCGGTAAGGCAGCTGGTGCCAGATGCATTTGCCGTCCCCATGAACTATATTTCTAGCAGACTGTTTCAAGAGACACTAAAGAGCAAAATGATTCTTCGCATATTAGTAAAGCACAATTTCACAATCCCAAACACCACTCTTGCCGTGACACAACATTTAGTAAGCGAGAAAGTGCACGAAAAGAAAATGCCGGTGTCAACGCCACCCTGAGTCTCGCACCAAACACCGTGACGTAAAAAATTTTGAAGGTGTCTACTGGGTCCTACATGGCTTCCAATCGATAAAACTGAAGTACATTGTAACCTGTGGGTACCATAAACTTAGCATACGGAGTTTCAGAAATCCCCCCCTCCATCGAGCCAATTCCAAGAAAATATCAAAAATACATTTTGTAGTTTTTTATGTCACACACGGGAGATTTTGGTGCGAAATTTTAAAATGACGCTTCAACCACCTTGATTTTCTCCGCTAATAATGAACTTACGATAACGAAACATATGGCATCACAGTTCTCAGCGTGCAGTTTGTCAATATAAACAAAGTCATAGTTGCTTTTTAGTGTCCCTTTATGGTGCTGCATTTGGTCACCTTGAGTTCAGTGTGAAAAGTGTGAATTGCGGGACATCCCCTGTGGGACGGGGGAACGTAGCCATCAATGCAGGACCATCCTGCAAGTCACGGGACGGGTAGTCACCCTAACACTTGCCCAGCCTTTGCAGTTGCGGCACATTACAGGCAAGCTGGGGACTGCCTATGAGCTCGGTAAAGCAGACAGCTAGTGCATTTACCAAGCAAGGGTGTGAGACAAGTTCTTGCTCCCTTGGCAAGCATGAAACGGGTCAACATCCTTTTCACCTCATCCTCATACAAGGTCTGTTAAAAAAGTACTATCAGACTTTTGGTGAAAGAAAAAGAAATTGCCATAATTGGAGCATTGGAAACCTAATTCCCCTCAAAGTAGTCCTCTTGGTACTCTACACACTTCTCCCAGCGGTGCTACCATTGTTGGAAGCATTGAGAAGGCCTCTTTCGAAATGGAGTTTAGCACAGCTGCCGTCGCAGTCATAATGTCCTCCCTTGTCTAAAATCGCTTTTCTTTCAATGTCTTCTTGAGTTTGGGAAACAGCCAGAAGTCTCAGGGGGGCCATATCGGGAGAGTAACCTTCGTATTCACAAACTCTCCTAAACTCAAATTTCATCCTTCACTTGACAGCGTTGAGCACTACGCCACTGCTCGACTGAAAATGACACTGTGCTTCTCGAGAATCGCTGCAGATTATCGATGATATGTAGTGACTTGCTCTGCCTAGAGACGGTGCTCCCATCTGCTTTCTCAAGTTGAGGTGAAGCGTTGAATGAAGCGACGTTATAGAATACGGGGGTAAGAAACCTGCTGAACTACAGAAGTCTGACTTTTCGCCAAAAAAGTCTGAACCAAGTGTGAGGAATGCATCAGTTTCCTGTTGACCACAACTCAGGTCTCTTGCGCCGCACAGCATCACGTAGGTCACGGAGGACATCGCTGTAGTACTCTTTGGCGAATGTTTGAACCTGTGCTGCATACTCGTGGTGTACCACACCGCGGGAGTCTGAGAAAGCATTCAGCATCACTTCGACATTGCTGCGCATTTTGCGGGCCTTTTTTGTTCTTGATGATGTGGAATGCTTCCACTGTGACAACTGGTAGTTAGTTTCTGGGTCGCACCCATACACTCAAGACTCGTCACTAGTGATAATGGTGTTTATGAAGTTAGGGTCACTGCTTGTGAAGTCCAGCATGTCCTGTGAGACTTCAACAAGAAGTTGCTTTTGCTCCACCGTAAGCAGTTTCGGCCCGAATTTCGCCGCGACTCTCTTCACGGCCAAATATTCGGTCATAATGGAATGTGCAGAGAAAGTGCTGAAGCCCACTTCTTTTACAATTTCTCAGACAGTCACACGACAATCCCGCATCACCACAGCGTTCACTTTGGCAATTACCTGGTCATTTCTGCATGCCGATGGCCAACCGGGGCGTGGCTCGCTCTCCACCAATATGCAGCCGTCTTTAAACCACTCCTTAATTTCAGTGCGGCTCATAACATCGTCACTGAAAACCGTCTTGACCTTCGCAATGGTTTCCATATGGCTGCCACCCAGTTTCTGGCGAAATTCGATGCAGTAGCGCTGCTCTAGTCGCTCGGTCATTTTCCTTGCAATGAAAAATGAACGAGAGCACTATGCCTCACCAAGTGCTGCATCCCAGCGACTGATGCTATTGGCAGGCAGGAAAAAATTCACGCATGCGCACGAAGATTGAAGGTCGGCTGACGCAAATGCCCTTGTTTCAAATCCATCAGATGCTCAAAAAAAAAAAGAGCTCGAATACTCTTCTAACAGACCGTGTATGCTTTCCCTCCCACCTACAGCACATCGTTAGCTTGTACACTGTTTGCATGATGAATTTTCATCCCAACTGAACCTGAAATGAAAATCAAATTTACTACGATGGTGAAAAAATAGGAGTGTTGCAATAATTCCTATCGCAATATTGTTAAGTTTGTTTCATCAACAGAAAACTTAACCCTTTCGCTCCCGTTTGTGACTATACTCGTCAACAAAAATTAGTCTCACGTGAAAGAAATGGTGACTACACTCGTCCTGGTTATGTTTATTGACGCTGAGTGGCCATACTTGTCCGCATTGTGCTATTTCCAGCTGCTTTCATTTTATAGCCATTCTTTACTGTATCTTTATATGACAAAGCCATCTTCGCTTATTTATATGCAATCAGTGAAATAAAAAAGCCTAATAGAGTTGAAAGAACCATCCTCATCAGTCCGACTATGCCCACTGCAAGGCAAGGGCCTCTTCCATGTTTTGCCGATCAAACCTGTCCCTGTACCATTTTATTCTGAAAAAAAAAAAAATCTACATATTGAGCAAAAAAGGTTTTTCAGTGAATTTAGTACAATTTTATTTTTTATGGTGCCAATATGATTTAAAACACATACATGGTGCATCCAGAAATGTGATGCTGCTCAAAAGTTTTCAAGAGATGCAATAATAATAATAATAATAATAATAATAATAATAATAATAATAATAATAATAATAATAATAATAATAATAATAATAATAATAATTAATAATAATAATGATAATAAACTGTCAAGCTTTATTGCCCTGAAAGAACTATATCATTAAAAGAGATACAGTAGTGGAGGCAGCTGCGGATATTCTTACCACCTTGGATTTTTTACAGGGGCCCTGCAATACTCTTTCAAGTGGCGATAGAATAAATTAAGTAAAAGAGTTAAGTGCCTCCAGTTGACCCCACAAAATTTTTTGGAATCTATCCAGTACGGGCGGAGTTATAGAGATTTATCATATGCTGCAATTGCATTCTCTCACCCCAACGAAAGTGCTGGAAGCTTCACCGGGGGGGATCGTAGGGGGGAAGAAGGTACAATACATGCCTCTTCACCTAGAGCACTTTCTCTCTTTTTTTTCTTTGAAGGCGTGGCTTTTCGGTGTACTTGCGCATGCACATGCAGACACATCGCGGTTTCCCACGGCGACCTCACAACTCTAAAGCGTGCCATGCTCAAATTAGCCAATGACATGATACCTGGGCCTTTGATGCAGTGATTTTCCAGTAAATAGCATCATTTGTCAAAAGAAAAAAATCAATTTTTAGCTGGCTTTGAGAATTTATTGTAAATTTCAGGCCATGTGCTCGCTGTATTATTCGCCTCATATTCTGGGAGCCTCGACAACCGATCGGCAGGGTTTTCTGACCATGCTTAAAAAAAATTGTTGCGGGGCCCAAAGATTCCAAAGCCGACTTGACTTTTTTTTTTTTTCAGGGTACCTTGTAGAATATTCTAGTAGCTTGTCATGTTTTTTGGGCTTACTCCCATTTTTCTAGCAAATATAGTTATTTCAGCGATAATCAAGATCACCGATGGTGCATTTATCATTTTCTTAAAGCCGATTTGTGAATGACTTTGTGTAGTTTAGTGTTCAAGTCAAAAATATCTTAAGGAAATAAACAATGGACAGTAATCATGAACTGGCAAGTGTGCATTCAACTGAATCGAGGGTGTGTTCTTTCGTTCATATTTAAGCATATTGTTGCTCTGCAAGACAATTAGAGGAGGAAATAACTTTATTAAAGAAAAAAAAGCGGCAAGATGTGGAAGAATTGTCTCCTTCTCCTAGGTGGCAGCTATGAGTCCTTGAGCTTTGGCAGCATCCTCGGCTTGCTGAAGAACATTGAGTTGCACTTCTGGGTCTGCGCTTAGCAGTGCGGTCTCCCACTGCTCTCCATTGCTGTATTTTTTATATTGCCCTGTCACTGATGGGCAAGTCCACACTATATGATTAAGATATATTTATTTATTTATTCATATTACTTGCAGCGCCAACAAGGCATTACAGCAGGGGGGTATATGCAAATACATGAATACGATTCATCACATGGGGGAAAAAAAAGATAAAAGAAAGAAAAAGAAAGAAAAGGAAAAAGAGAACTGACATGAGAATAAGTGGTACAAATCTGCACAATAGCGCGTCAAATGTACAAGCAGTGCCACAATGAAAAATTTACATGTGCGACAAAAACGTGTGAAACAGAGCATCAGATGTACAATTAACAATATTACCTGGTAGTTTATTCCAGGCCCCAATGGAATGGGGAAAGAAAGAACCCTTGTACACATCAGTACGGCAATCAATTTCACGAATTTTCCATTCATGGCCGCGTCGCTTAGATACAAAGTGCGGGGTTAGTAAGAAAACTTTGGGATCAAGAGCAGTCTTATTGAAATAAATACGATATAGTAGTTCAAGTTTGTGATGCAACCGACGTTTACTTAGTGTTTCCCAGCCCAACTCTGATTTAAGTGGTGTAATGCTAGTGCGAAAACTATAATTTTCAGTTACAAATCGGGCGGCGCGGTTTTGGACGCGTTCTAGCAGTGTACATAAATTTTCAAATTGTGGGTCCCACACGGCGCAGGCGTACTCCGTAATGGATCTTACGTTGGTGAAATATAAAAGTTCTTTAACTTTTGGAGGAGCATCACTGAAGTTGCGTTTTAGAAAGTTGAGCATGCGGGAAGCAGAAAAGGACACATGTTCAATCTGACGTTTCCAGGTTAGGTTAGATGAAAAATAGACGCCGAGATATTTATAATCTAGCACTGTATCAAGATGCGTACTACCCAGAGTGTATTTTGATAAAACAGGGCTGCGACTGCTTGTGAAGGAAACGTGCTTACATTTCGCAATATTCAAAGTCATTTTCCATTTTGCACACCATGTTTGGATATGGTCGAGATCGCTTTGAAGATAGTCCGTGTCAAGTGGGCTTTTGATACTGCGATAAACAACGCAGTCATCTGCGTAAAGGCGTACTTTGCAGGACAAATTACTTACAATATCATTAATATATATAAGGAAAAGCAGGGGCCCTAAAACAGACCCCTGTGGAACACCAGAACTAACATTCACAGCACCTGATTTACAGCCGTTTATCAGGACACATTGGGTACGATTATGCAAATAACCTGTTATCCACTGGACAACATCATGATGTAGGCCAAGAAAAGACGACTTATGGAGCAACAACGAGTGCGGGACAGAATCAAATGCTTTTTTAAAATCCAAAAATACACAGTCAGTCTGTTCTTTCACGTCAAGTTCTGCAATCAAAGATCCGCCCTTTGATTGCAGAACTTACACAAATCTAAGTATATTTCTGGGTAGATGTAGTGAAAAGTTACTGGGTTCGGGAACCTGTTGGTATGTAAGAGGCGCCATGGCGTCGCCTGCTGCTTGTTGAACGAGGTATGTGCCAGGGGGAATCGGACCCTTCCTAGCCTGTAGTGTTTTGTGATATCTTCATAACTAATCATGCGGTCCCTCTCTGCCCCTGGACTTCGCGCTGCGCCTGTTCGGCTGGCCAGTTCTCGAGCCAGGTCGTGCGGGAGTTCGTTTCCGGGGAGGAAGGAGTGAGCAGGTGCCCATACAATATGAACTACCCGCCCGTCGCAAAAGTTTGCCAGAATTCTTTGTGCTTTCGGTGAGATCCTTCCCTTGGCATAATTTTTAACAGTGGTTTTGGAGTCGCCGATCACAACTTCGGCTTTTGTGGAGGCTATTGCTAGTGCTATAGCCGCATCCTCCGCCACTTCTGCCCTATCTGTACGTGCACTGCCACTAACATTTTAATCCCTTTGAATATTTGTTGCTACGATTATCATGCTTTGGCCATTCTGGTATTCTGCTGCATTTACATAGACCACATCCCGGGTGTTGCCGAACTTTTTATGTAGGCTTTTCGCCCTTTCTATCCTTCTAGCGCGGTGATGCTCAGGATGCATATTTCTAGGTAATGAAGGCACCACGATATACCCCCTCGCCTCCCGCAGAATGCCCTTTTTTACTCTATATTGCACATTGTACGTGACGCCAATTGTGTCCAAAATATGCCTGCCCGTAGGGCTCTGGGTTAACCGATCATACTGTGCTATAGTGTGGGCCTCTATTAGCTCTGCGAGCGTGTTATGTAGCCCTAGAGCCAAGAACTTGTCATTCGACGTATTTAGCCTATTGCTTCTTTACATGCTTCCCTAATTATGCAATCTATTTTGCTCTGTTCGGCTGCGGATCTGTTTGCTCTGTTCGGTTTAAGATATGGGGCAATGTACACGATGCGGCTGACTACAAAAGCCTGAACTAAACGAACTAAGTTGTGTTCCTTCATACTATAGTTTTTGTTGCCTATTTGTTTGATCAGCCTGCTTGTTTGGTAGACGCTGTTCTCTAATAGCCTAATAGTTTCTCCATTGTGCCTATTCTCAGATATACGGTGGCCGAGAACACGTAAGTTCGCTACCATGGGTCTTTTAATTCCCCCTGAAAAAATCGTGATGTCTGGCCTTTCCTGTATGCTTTTGCGTCCCCTACATGTGGGCCTATAAATGAGCAATTCCGACTTTTCGGGAGAACGTTTTAGCCCCTTACCTTCTACATATCTCTCTACAGTGTCAACAGCTTCTTGTAATATGCTTTCAATGTCGCCGTCACTCTCACCCCTCACCCAGAGGGTGACGTCGTCTGCGTATTTGCTATGTCTGAGGCCCTCAATCTGGTCAAGTTTTGTGGGTAGACCAATCATCGCCACATTAAATAACAGGGGAGATAGCACCGAACCCTGTGGCGTCCCCCTACTTCCCAATTCAATCTCTTCAGACCCTGCCTTTCCGACCGCAATTCTTGCAGTGCGGTCGGATAGGAAGTCTCTCACATATGCGTAGGTGCGCTGTCCTATCCCCAGTCCCTGAAGATTCTCTAATATGGCTCTGTGTGTGATGGTATCAAAGGCCTTAGTGAGATCAAGGCAGCGGATAGCCTTAGAGTCTAAAGACCTGGTCCCCACGTCAAGTATTTAATGCTTAATCTGTAACATGATGTTCTGCGTTGATAGTTTATGTCTGAAACCGATCATGGTATGTGGGAAGAGTCCGCTCTCCTCCATGTAGGTAGTGAGACGCGTAAGGATGACGTGCTCCATGAGTTTGCCTATACATGAAGTCAGTGAAATTGGTCTAAGGTTATCCAGCTGGGCTTTCTTTCCCGGCTTCGGAATCATGATGACCTGAGCAGTCTTCCATTGACGGGGGATAGTCCCACTCTTCATACACTTATTCATGTACTCAGTGAGCGCCTTAATGGATTCGTCGTCCAAGTTCCTGAGCGTCTTATTAGATATTTTATCAGCTCCCGGAGCAGACCTCGGGTTTAGTCGAGCGAGCTCGAATCAACCTCGGGCTCCGTTATATCAGCACAGAGTATAAGGTTGTCCTGCCCTTTGTAACCGGAATGTGGTTCTTTTGTTGCGTGTGCGAAGTACTTTTTTCGTAGCTCGTGGAAGAGCTCCTCATTTGTTCCTGCATAGTTATGTATTACGTGTTGCAGCTTATGCCTCTGTGCAGTCTTTGTACTTTGCGGGTCTAGGAGACTTTGGAGAATGTTCGAAGTCTTTGACATCTTCATTTCTCTATCCATCAAGTTACACGTGGCTTCCCACTGTTGTTGGGTCAGCCGATTCACATGGTGCTCTATCTCCTTGTGGAATGCAGCTACTTTCTTAAATTACGATTGTACTTTTGTCTTTTCCAGTGCTTTTGGATGCTAGTCCTTGCCTCCCACAGATGCAACAGTTTACTGTCCATCTCCGCCATTCCCGCTTCTTCGGGAACAATTTTAGTGGCTTTATTGACACACTGTTGGAGCTTCTCTACCCATTTTTCTATATCTACTATGGTATCATCCGAATTCTCCTCTCAAATCTTGCGGAAATAGTCCCATTCTACAAGTGCCAGTTTTCTGCCTCGCTTTTTTTGAGGGCCTGCATGCACCATTGTAACTACAATGTAATGATCGCTGCCAAAATTCTGCTGCGTGTTTACCCATCGCGAGTCTGTTACGTTCTTCGTAAAAGTTAGGTCCGGTGTTGTGTCATTACTAACGCTGTTGCCTATTCTTGTGGGCTCCTCAGGATTCGTTATCAGCGTAAGGCCCTAGTGTTGAGCGTCTGCCCATAAGTTGCATCCCTTTATATTCTAAACAGTGTATCCCCAAGCAGCGTGCAGTGCTTTGAAGTCGCCGACTATGACGAGAGCCTGTCTTTCCGCTATGCTCAAGGCTTTGTGGAAAAGTGGACCAAACTTGAGCTTCTGTCGCGGTGGGCTATAAATGTTAAGCACGAAGAAGCTTCCTTCTTTCTTATGGGAGAGTATTATTTCTATAAGGACGTGGTCTATGCTGTGCATTACGGTATCATGCTCTACAGCCGTGAGGTTTCTATGCCCCAGAATTGCGACAGTCGCCTTCTCACCAGAAGTACTATACGCCTTGTACCCCGATAACTTTGCCGTCCCCCCGGTCTCCTGCAGGGCGATGACATCTGGCGCCTCCCTGTTTATCACGAATTGCTGCAGGTTCCCTCGTTTCCTACGGTACCCGCGGCAATTCCACTGCCAAATAATGCACTCATTATGTGGTGCCATGCTTATTTATGGGATCCTCCCCGGTGGTCTTGCTAGTTTCTACTGTGGGTGTTCTACTATACGGTTTTAATTTAACCAGCCCCGCACCAGATGACCTAATGTCCTTTGGCGTGCTCTCTATCGCTAATACCCTGCGCTCGAGTCCATCAAATCTCTGCTTTATTTCGATGTGTATGCAAGTGATTTGGTTTTGTATTTCATCAAACATTTTTTTGAACAATCCCTTAATCTCGCTAATCGAAAAATTACCGGCTTTTTCTGCCTCTTCCAGCGCCCTCCTTTTTAGTGGCGGTGACTCCCCACTCATTTGCGAGGGAACAGATGTTGGGGTTCGATTAAGCGTTGGTATTTTGCTAACAGAGGGAGTGTTAGGCGTCGCACCGGTGTTGCGCACCTCCTGAAGCTTCGCATTTTCTCCTTTCAGTTGCTTGCCCCGCCACGGTGGTCTAGTGGCTAAGGTACTCGGCTGCTGACCCGCAGGTCGCGGGTTCAAATCCCGGCTTTGGCGGCTGCATTTCCGATGGAGGCGGAAATGTTGTAGGCCCGTGTACTCAGATTTGGGTGCACGTTAAAGAACCCCAGGTGGTCAAAATTTCCGGAGCCCTCCACTACGGCGTCTCTCATAATCAAATAGTGGTTTTGAGACGTTAAACCCCACAAATCAATCCTTTCAGTTGCTTAATCTCTTCTTTAAGCGTTAGGTTCTCTCTAGTGATCTGTTCTAACATTTTTTTAATCTGCATCATTTCCTTTTCTAAGGCGGACCGTATAACATTACTTGGAGAAGCAGTGCCGGAGACCACACTTGAAAAGCTCACCTGCGTACTGCCGCTCCCTCGAGTGGCTCTTGAGTGGGACCTTGGCCTTGATCTTGATCTCGGTTTGAAGCAGGACCTGGACTGTTTTGGACTCTTTCCCCCAGTAAGCTTTAAGAAGGATGCGAAGTGGTCTCGTGCGTGGCCGTTCGCACTGTTTTGCCTGTTAGTGTACTTGTCCGACTGCTGGCTGGTTGTTGTGTTGTGGTCCTCGTCATGACATACGCCGACTTCCTTGTACTGGTAGCAGGCTTCAGCACATGCTGCCCGTGCTTCCTTCTCGTCTCGCCTCGTCCGTTCCCAGCGACGCCTCCTAACCAGGTATGGTATCTCGTATCTTGCCCTACATCTATTGTCTCCAGTGGGGTGACCTTTGCCGCATAACTTGCATTCAACTTCACAACGGTGATCTTGCGCTAAATTACCGCTTCCACATCCCCTGCACACCTTGTCGTTGGGGTAGGGACACACATCTGCTCTACGTCCAAGTCTCCCACAACCGTAGCAGACATCGAAGTGTTTTCTGTATAGCGTGCACTTAACGAGCAATGCTCCAAACCTCGCATATCTCAGAACGCGAAACCCTTCAAACAGCACAATAATATTGTCTGTGTTTCCCATTCTTTTCGCATGAAAGACTCTTGGGTTACGTGGAGTGACCAAGTTGCTAAGGATGTCTTCTGGGCTCTCTTCCTTGGACACCCCTCGACGTGTTCTCCGGGGGTGCCCTGTACGCACAGGTCTCAAATTCCTGCTGACCTATTCGCAGTTTGGTAATGGCTCCATACTGCCGGGCTCGATCCTCAGACGGTGTACTGATGACGAGTATGTTCTGCGTGTTGTTGATGCACATACTGTCTTCCACAGCCGCCTCCTGGCCGACCCCCTCAGCGTTGCGCAGGCAGCAATATATGCGATCCATCCTGTATTCTGAGATGTTAAGCCCACCACGCGAATGCACAATGACCTTATAGTCTTCCGTCGGCAGATTAGGCAGTCGACTCGCCTTGATGATTTGTCGAGCATTTCACTCATTCTTCCATTTGTTTCCTGGCGCCTTTTCTGCGAAGGGCGTCTCTCGTTGCCTATTTCCCGCTGAGCCGGGCTCCCGGTCGACCTGCGTCTTGGCGCCATTTCGCACTTTGCACCAGCCTGATCCTTTTTCAAACTCTTCTGGTGATAAGTCTTCGCCATCCACAGTTACGACCTCCATTTTGGCATGAATCGGGCCTTCGAAGAGGAACGGGGGGCTCCGAACAGCTCCGACGGCGCGTTCGGCCGAGCTCTCCACACCCCCGCGGCGGTGGAGACACTAGCGTCCAGTTCGTGTTCGCTGAGCTTAGCTGCCACGCTGATGCGGCGACCCAGAAAACATGGTTGTTGCACCAAAAAAATGCAGCCCACCTGTCAAAACGTGGTGTCCAGAAGATCTCCAGAACTTCCGTCGTCCACTGGTGTGAAAAATGGTGCTAGGAACTTCGATATCGTGCCGATAATCATAAAAAACTGCGGAGCCAGTACAACGTGCGTCCGCACTCCGTGGCCCCCAAGCGGGGACCCCTCAACTCCAAGACAATTAGAGCGATTTTTTTTCCAACTCCCCTTCGTATTTGAAGGACATCTGTTTATCATAATGTAAAAATATTTTTAACAACAGAGAAGTTTTTTAATATCCACTTCTTTAGGTCTTTCTCACGAAATTATTGCCTCTTTTTTGTGATATTTATTTGCTTGTTAGCTTGGTAGCATATAAATAGTCTGGCGGGCCCCTTTAACATGCGGCCGCGGCGGTTGGGATTAGGTGCCGCAACCTGCGGTTCAGCAGCTGAGCATCGTAATCACTTATTGAGTCTCAGCGCGGCTTTGACAGAGTTTCTCACAAAAATACCTAGAGGGAAATCTGACACCACCGTCTATGCGAATTTCTTAAGGGCTGTCCTTGGAGTGCTGGGAATGACGGTACGTGTCTGCGAGACTTGTGTTGGCACGTGTTGAGCGAAGCTTCGACTCAAAAGCGGATACAACAACGTAAATAAAGCTTCTGTAAAAAAAAAAAAAAACTTGAAGCGGATCTCATTCATGCATATCACGTTCTAAAATAAAAGTCCACTCATCTTGACAGCATAGACAAATGGCAAAAGGAAGAAACAGATGACTAGCTGTGGCAGAGTGAACACTGCCTTGTTTAGCAGCAGTTTGTCACTTCTTACACTTTGTAAAATCGTACATCAACACAGACATTCGCAATGTTAAATAAAACGTATTTCTGAGCACTGATAAAATATAAATAGCCGACTACGTGTTCCTCTAGCAAAAAATCAACCATTTTGACGAAGGGAACATGTTGAAACCAGACATGTCTTCAGGGTGTGCGGGCTCTACGTAAATGATACAAATCCGAGTCAAGTTTGAAGCTCACATATCCAAGCATTCCCATTTGTCCAACAGCTTGCAGCGCCACTTTTCCTTCTAGGTAAGAGCAGGAAACTGTGAGATTCAATAAAACAAAGCGCCCCATCTCCTCTGGTACACCCTATCACTCACCTGATGTCTTGAGGCACGTCACATGTGCATTGAAAGGTCTCAGGTCGCAAATGCGATAGGGAAGCTTTGAAATAACCCTTGTGCTGTACCAACACTTGTATACACTGAACCAGTCAACTTGCACAGGTCGAGATTCATCCCTGCAAGGCACGGTGTTCGAGTCATCCACCTCCAGGTAAGCGAGCATGAAACGCATGCAATAAATTCTGACAAGGAACGCAAGAAGTATGGTGATACAAACATGCTGTACTAGTAAACATAGAATTTCCTAAAATTAACAAGAACTCTGCCAATGCGGTCATTCAGCGACAATGGGAATGATGTGTAGTACATGGATTTGCCTAGTCTTTGTGCTTGCTGGCTTCGAACGCACTTGCGGCTTCGTTTATAGCAGTGTTTTGGCTTTGTTTCAAATAAAAGAATAAACCTGTTTGAACTTCATGACCCAATTTGGATTGGTGAGCCTAAAAAATCAAGGAGGTGAAGCGTAACTGATAAACTACTGCTACTTGTCGTTTCGTCACAAAACAATTTCAAGCCACGCGAAGCCAAAGGGAGCTCAAAGTACGAAGATTAGGCAAATTCATATACTACATATCTTTCCCATGCTCGATGAAGTGCCATGCATGGCAGCTCCCATAGACACTAGCGCCAGAGTTCTCTCTAGAGTACTTATAGGAAACTCTATGCTATTAATAATAGCAATAATAGCGAAAGTTGGGCTAGTTGGTGGTTCATACTTGGGAACTAAAAACAACGCAAAAATATAGACAAGGACAGAGGAAGAGACGACATATTTTTGTGCCGTTTTTACTTCCCAAGTATTTATGCTATTAAATATCCGCTAAACAGACACACTTTGTTTAATCAGATTGCGTAGGTATTCTTTCAAACTAGGTCTTTGTTACTTTTTGTGTTAATAGATTGAATACACCAGCAGAAAATTAGGAACAAAAAGTCATTTTATTACCCGTTGAAACGTCATCACCAATACACCATTGTGATATCTGTTCTGATGAATTTCTCTTGTGTGGGTTGTTTTCAAGCAGTAAACATATCGAGCTTTCTAAAGTGAACCGATTCACTCTTTCAGGTACAGAGCGAACTGAAGGTGAATTAGACCACACCAAGCACAAATAATGTCCCTGAAATAACGGCCTCAAGGCAGCAGTGGTGCCACTCATTTTACTTTGGGCATATTTTACGAGTAAGTGAGCATTCTCTTATGCCATGGGCATGATGTATGCTGAGCTAATGTCCTGCCCAGCTGTCACTCCTTTTTGTGTGGCTTCTATCATGCTTGTACAAACAAAACATGAAAAAAAGAAAAAAAAAATGCCCAGAGCTCGAGCCCCATCAATTTTAATTACGTTTATACTTCAAGGGCCAGTAAACAGGCTACAACTTCTTGCCCCTATTCGCAACATTTCTTTGGCGGCATGTCTACATCATACAAATGCACAGTTATCTCACTACCATAAATTTTAAACTGCAAGGCTGCATAGTGGCCCTAAAACATAAGCAAACAATTTTAAAAAGCAAGATTCTTGAAAATGGTTGCTTGCTGGGCTAGTTGGTTCATTTCAACATATATACAGTACATAAAACTAGAAAAGACGGCACAGACAAAGAGTAAAGAGCACCAACTTCCAACTGTTTTGTCCCACTAATGATACCAGGTATATATACACGCTCAGAAGCAGTGGGTAAAACAATGAAATAAAGAAAAAAAAGCAATCAGCAAGTAAAGCAGTGGGTGATGCTGAAAAGTCTTAATCACCAAGTTTCTAAAAACCTTAGCTCATCCTTGGTCAATGTAAGTGACGGCATGCTTACACATCCCATTTCCCGCACGAGCAATCTCTACCGCCTGAACTATTTCCGACGCACTGGGCTTTGTGGCGATAAGTAAAGTCCCTTTTATTAAACAGGTTTGGAAAGCTCAGTATGCTGCTGCATAGGCTTATCACCGCAGTGTAACTGTGGTCCGTCCCATCTTCTAGTTTCATGTGCTGTTATATATGTAGATTCTTGAAGCAATAAACTCCTAGAGTGTAGCCAGTTGATGATCATCACTTGGAAGTGTGTTACAGGGCCCCCTTAAAACTGCACTAAAAGCTGTACTTGTGCAGAATGACTGCTATTACTGTGCCAAGCTTTTTTTTACATATATCAGTAATATTATGTAGTGCCACATCCTCTCGCACCAAGCTACAGTTATGTTAAAAAGGTTTACTGAGGTCATATGCTGCAACAGCAATGATCACAGCAGCAGCAAGCAGGGAGTATCCAGAGGGCAAACTGCTCGTCTGAGCTAACCAATGGCAACAGAATTATGTGCGTAGCAATCTTGCTTCCAAATGCAACAGCGTTAAGGCCTTCCTCAACACAATGCCACATTACATTACCAGTGCTTCAAACAGGGGTGCTGCCCAGTTGCAACAGCCAAAGAAATCTAATGAAAGGCAAGGATTTCCCATTCGCCCAAAGCATGAGCGGAGAGATGAAAGTTGCCCTAACTATGCAATGAGAGGACACAATGGTAACTAGGGCTGCAAAGATAATCAGCCTGAACCCCCTTGTGAACAAGTTGGCTGATGACTGTGGCATCTAAAAGCATCTTAGTAGTAAAAGATATTTTTTGGGGTACCTTCTGAGATACTACTTCTGGCAAAAGCAAACTCATCAATACTCCGCTGTTCTATAATCCTACATAGTATCTTCTTGAATGCAGCAGTATCATGCAATGTAAAATAAGACAGCCCACCATTCTGTCAACACAGTAATCTTTGGAATTCTTGGAGAACATACGATGCCAATGGCAAGATTACTACTCGACCATACTAGCGTGTAGTGCTTTTGATATAATTAATTGTCTGGTTGCTATCAATATAATAATGAAGAGATTACTTCAAATACAAAACAAACAATCAGCATAATTAAGAAACAAGATGCCAACAAAAAGCAATGCCTTCAGTACATTAAAGATTATACAGTAACTGGCGAGCATTTTTAGTAGAGCAATTGTGGATAGTGTCTTGACCCATTTCTACTTACGGAAATTCATTTTGCCTCAGGATATGCAACTTTGCTGTAAAAAAAGCTCAGACAGCAAGAAGAGACATAGACAACAGGAAAAGGCAATACTGACACGACCCTGACACAGCTGATAGCAGCTCAGTACAATTACGTGCCCCACATTTTGGCAACTCACAGAATACGTCTACAACAAGGTATCAGGACATCTTCACATAATAGACCTGTAGTGTCAACTGAAAGTACTATGCAGCTTTGCCCCAGAAGATATAGATGACACAATGCCTGTGCTGTGTGCCATACATACATTATCTAACAGCTGTTCCGCAATCAGTACTGTTTTCGAAAGATCAATCAGAGACCAGCCAGCCTGTACGCATACCAAATAGTGAATGAATTTAGTTGGTGAGGTTTTATTATAGCATGACATTTCTGCGTGACAGCTAATGTACAAAACAAAGGGGGGTAACAGACAGCAAACTGAGCAGCTAGGTAGTTGAATCATGCCATGTCTTAAAGGGGCACTGACATCAAATTTATTCATGTCAATATTTTTGTGTCAACGAGTAGCTATCAGCCCCCTAGTAGCGATTCACGACCTATAATGCAAGTGAGGGATGAAGAACTACCACATTTATTTATTTATGTCACTGGTATCTAGCACAATTTAAAATGGCCAGCAATCCTGCCATTTTAGTGCTGGGAGCGCTACCAATGATGATACCTCGCAATCACCTCCAAACCGCGCCACAGCTGACCACTTCTCCACAAAAAGAGTGACATCAGGCCATGCTGCTTCGCAAACATTTCGTCAGCTAGGCATAGACATTCAGTCATGCCTTGTCACCTGCACTGCCGTCACTGCCGTACAAAATGTTGACTAGGGTTAAATACGACAGCCTGGAGCTTGGAATTGCCGCGATTCATGACTTTGTGAATCATTTTAGTTTCGATGGACCCTTTGCAGAACAGCGATTTCAATATAAACGCCGTTCCAAGCAGCAATGAGGAGGTGCTTGAGGATGCATGCTGCGGCCATGCTCGCTCGTACGTCTAAATCGGCTTTATTGGAGAGTTTTGGCGTGCACAGCATTCAGGTATACGCAAAAGGGTCAATGGAATAACGGTATAGGAGAAGTGCACTAGCGCAGAAATAGGATATGTTCCTTGCTGCCAGGTTCTTGTTTGCGCCTCCTGGTGGCCCCACCTATCCGGACGCTCACGGTGGCGGCTGCCGTAACTCGGTATTACGCGGACGCAAAAAAAAGTCTACGGATGAACTAAAATTTCCTATTAACAATGCCTGCGTGCTACTTGTTAGCGATGATATCTGTCTATGCGCTACTCCACTTCGATAGCTTGTGGTCGCGTTGGTGCGTGACATTTTAAACCAGACGACTGTAACTCACAACAGTTCCCCGACACCCTTACTAACACAGATTGAATTATGCTTTTTGCTTTCGCCGATTTTTTATGGACAGTTTGCATCTAGCTAAATTTATGAAATCTGTAGTGAAGAGGAATCCGGGACGTTAGGGCGCCGCGTGAGAAGACGCTGTCGTGGCAGCTCGTCGAAACTCTGACACAACTCGATCACCTCAGAGACAGTGACAGGGTTCTTCGAGAGCAGCATTTGAAAGGCGTTGTCAGAAATGCCTTTCATTATATGTCGCACCTTGTCAATTTCTGCCATCGACGGGTCGACACGCCGGCAGAGGTCGAGGATGTCCTCTATGTAGCTGGTGAATGTCTCACCAGTTTGTTGGGACTGGCCTCGCAGACGTTGTGCTGCGCGAAGTTTGCCCACGCCAGGGCGTCCAAAAACATCTGCGATGCAAGTTTTGAAGGTCGTCCAAGTGGGGATATCCGCCTCAAGGTTTCTGTACCACAGCTTGGCAACATCCGTTAAATAAAACATTACGGTACCAAGCTTTGTGGTATCGTCCCATTTGTTAGTAGTGCTGGCTCGTTCATAAGATTCCAGCCAATCCTCAACGTCTTTCTCGTCGGTGCCGCTGAAGATGTCGGGTTCTCGCAAGAGCTGGGCACCGGGACAGCTCCTGCGTGGCGAAGCCGGTGGGGGTGTGAAGACAGCGTCGTCAGGCATGACGGACGGCAGCTTTCGGCTACGCAGTTCCAGGACTGGGGAAGACCGAAGCACTCTCCACCAAAATATAATGTAAATGCAAGGTCAAAAGCGGTATCAGCGTCGGTACAGAAGCAGGAAGAGCTGGCAGGTGTACGGGCAGCGTCGCAGCAGCAACCAGGCAGTCTTAGCTCGTGCCTCGCGCCAACATGCCAATGTCGCTGCAGTAGTGGGCATTCCTCTTCACTACACTTCATTCGTAGCAGTGCGACGAAGAACAGACATGACGAATGAGTGCGTTTCCAGGCTTCGGCATCAGTCAGTGCCAGGATAAGAACACTCGAATCGTAGATGTCATCGCTACCAGCGCAGCGTCTTTCAGGATGGTATGTATCATCGCCCACCCCTCATGTAAAGTTCCATACGGAACCTTTGAGGATATAATAAATAAAATAAAAAAAAAATATAGAATGTATCACACCATCCGCCATGTATCACGCCTTCGAAATACGAGCGCTTATCTTAGAAAAAAACTTGCAAATGACGGTGTTTTTGAGACCGAAACTAGAAAAAACGACGCCATTACGACTGACCAGAAGTAACGTAAACGACAGAAAAATCGTCTGCTCCACGCTCCTCGAGCACGCACATTGCGAACGCACCCCTTACCCCTAGGTTATAGTTTACTATACGCACCGCACACTGACCAGAGAAGCTGCGTTGCTCACACTGCTCCGTCTCAAAGTTTCTGACATTCCCCATTAGGGGCACGCAGAAAAGAGACGCGTGCTCACGTCCCCAATGTATCCCGGCGGTAATCTGCTCACAGATGCAGGGCGCGAGACGCCCGCGTCGCGTTCCATTTTTACCGATGCCATCTCAAGGTTTCTTTTTTTTATCCGCTAGGCTATGCATTCTGGTGCTACAGTGAGACTGGAAAACTTGACTGAACGGCGCCTATACCCCTAGTTCACACTGAAGCGCCACCGCTTTCTACAGCAAGCGAAATTCTCCTGCCGCTGAAATGCAGCGTCGTTCGCACTGGATGCGCATCGGGCCACCGAATATGCCACCTACCACGGGGCGAAAGCAAGGTGGATGCACTGTTACTCTGTTTTTGACGCGTCTCGCAAATGCCACAACGCTATCCAGTCGTCTAAACTTAGATGAATTTTCTACGTAGGAAGCAAGAAGAAGCAGTACTGTTTACTTTGCTGGCAAGTCGCTGTCATGCATGAAGATAAGAAAAAAAAACTGCTGACGCCAGCGACGTTGGTGTGCTCATCTTGCTCTGCAAGACCGCGACAAGCTCGGTTACGACAACAACAAGCTTGATCACCTGTTCCGCGAAAGAAGGACGTGAAGTAGGCAAAGAGTTGGTTAAACTCCCGTTGCTTACAACATTCAGTTACGTGCACTGCGACATGACAAGTGAATGGGGCTTGGCTGCTATTTTTGAAAAAGGACTTGCACAGCCTACAACGACGCATTGCGTTGGCATCGTACTTCAAAACTTTCCGAGTCAACCGTTCGCGAATGGGCGTCACGCAGGAAAGAGAAATTCAGCAGCACGGAGGATTGCTCACAAGGAGCGACGCTCTGTAGTATTTGTCATATCCAATTTTGCCCGATTTGCCTACGCACACCGCTAGAGCTCCGCGTTGTCTGCTTGCTTGCAGTTAGAGCACCAATTATAAAATAAATACGCAACTGCAAGATTTTTCACTGTCGTTATCGTAACTTGCCATATATATACTACGTATTTATGGCTTTTTCCGCCCAAGTACAATTTCATTGCAGTTGGCCTTTAAATGCTCTTTTCAAAAAATACATGTTGTAGAGCAACACAAATATTTTGGAAGGAATAAAAATGTAAAAGTGTGTAATTTTTGGTTGCCAGCAATAAAAAAAACACTATAGTATGTACAGAAATATTTGAAACAAAGACAATTCAGAATATACATTCTGAAGACGTATGACCGGGAACAGTATAAAAAATAACGAATGTTGTACAAAGTGTTTCTCTTCACACAGACAAAGGAAACCGGAACCGTGGTGCCACTTGATTGCTCATGCCATGCGGTGAAGCGTTACTTGGTTTTTTGTGAGGCACAAAAGAACTCGTAAACTTTTCTCAGAAAATTTTTGTTGTTTTTTCTGATAAGTGCCTGCAGGTGTTCCGATATAGATGGATGCTTTGTGATATAAATAATCCTTCCATAAATAAGATGTCCAGTGAACTTTGCTATTTCGTCTAATGTCACCGCTTTCCATGAGCTACCTCACTCAACATAGGTTGGCGTTCCAATGTATGAGTCACAGCATAATTTCTTGCATTTTTGCACATTGCACAATGTATTAAAGAAAAGAAAAAAAATATCGCATGCAGATCTAAAGTGTTGTGCGCTGTTCCGTACTAGGGGCCAATATGTGCTCCGGTGGCCTTTTTGTCGCAAAGAGAAGCTCTGCAGCCGGCACCAGCACTCTATGCCACATCAAAGTGTGGAACTCACACGTAAGCAGAATAGCTAGAAGATTGTTCCCAAAGGTCAGCAGCTACACTCTTGCGGCAGAGGAGACAACATGAAGCCATAAACAAAAGAAATCCATGAATGGCTGCAGATGTCTCAGACTGATGCAAAAGACCATCCCCATAAAACTTGAAGCTGAGATGCTGTCATCCTCGAACTGTAAGCTCGTCCTCACTCATATCAGGTGCGGTTGCAAAATAGTTTCGAGCAGCGTGTGTTTTTTGCAACGCAGGTGTGGAGCCATGTACACGCGCGTGACTACGCCATCATAGCAGGAACTAGTGACACTAGATGCAGCCCTGTGTCTGATATAACGATACAAGTGAACCCAAAGCTGCTAGAAACTGGCTGAGAAGGCCACCTCCACACTTTATACATGTGGCAGACCTTCAGAGATATATTTTTGTAGAATAAGTTATCCCTGACTCCCAGCAACACCCTTCTCTTTACTAGCTGGCATAAATTTCTGGCAATTATTACTACTCAACACTGTCAGATTACAAAGTTGACACTTTCATTTGATATCTCACCTACAAAGGTTCTTTTCATTACAGAACTTTGATGTTACTTTAGCATAACCACGAGGGTCATGCACTTCTGTGGAGTTCGTCGGCCAGGTGCATTTTCCCAACAACATACGCACAATGGTTTGCACAAAGGTCGGTCAAAAAGCACAATGTTGCCAAAACAGGCAAATTCTAATTGATTCTGAAAGCTGAGTGGCTGGACTAACTACTAGAAAGTGCTGGGTGCATGAGAAACAAATTTAACATGCCCAAATATACAATCCAAAGCATCGATCACTGATGATCGATTTGAATAGGCAAGGTATTGAAAGAGTGAAGCAGAAGCCAAAATACATATGATGCAGAAAGCCTTACTTTGAACATGAATCATCGAGCAGTTCACAGAGAACGTCATGGTGGATTTCTGACTTGCATATCATTCTCCAATCGGCATGGCCGTGTTGCAGTATTGTTTCCACCAGAGCATGCCACCGCTTGCACACACGCTTGCACCTGATGAGACTCGCGCCATCCACTGATGCCAAGATGGGCAGCAGAACCTCGTTTGGCACAACATCCATGGTTGCTTGTACTGTCATAAGTGAAACAGTTTCAGTACATATGGTCTGTTTCGAAGTCAGCAGTTGACAGCAATGTCTCTCAGTTCCTTCTTTACCTTTACTAGGGGTCAAGAAGGAACTGATGTTTGCAATAAAGGCCAAGTCTTAATTGCTTGGTACATGGCACTAAAGCATAAACCAGTCAAACAAGGGAGACTGTACTGGTGTAACTGATGTGATCCCTGTGTTCTTGCACTGTTTTTTTTTGTGTGTGTGTGTGATATTGCACTTACACGAACACTAAATTGAACCAGTGAATCAATTTATGCTGTGTTTGTTTTCTCAATCATAGGTTTGCTAAAATAAAGGCGGATGAAAGTCAGTGTTTCACATGAACACCAGTGTGACAAGAGATTTCAAAGAGGATTTTTTTTTTCTCATTTCGACATTTGCTCAACAAAATTTATGAATTTTTTTTTACGTTAAGTCTCTGGTCCCCTGAGTGAATACTTGATTAGTACCAACTATATGTAGGCTCTAGTAGACGCTGTCAAAATATGTGACGGCAAAGTCTGTCACCTATCTTGAAAACAGCGTAACTACACGAGAACAAAGAAGGAAGAGACAACGAGACGGCGTCTGTCCCGTTGCTTTTTCCTTTTTCGTCCTCATGTTGCATCAGTACCGACCAACTTGCCTAAATCTTCGTTCAGCTAAACTGTGCGCCACAACAGCAGCCCACATCAGCTAGCTGTGCCTAAAAACAAAATGCATTATAGAAGCAACAACACACTTAGTCCACAAGTATGGAACACGAGCCACATTTAAGCCTTTCAATGAACGGTGGCAGGACACCATATATACCCGGCTCGTTTTCGTCGCGTGTAAGTGACACTACGCGGTCCATCTGCCTTTCGCAGTTTCCCAACCTATGCTCCAAAGCACTCGTCGAAATGGTTGATTGGGCGAGTTGGGGATTCGTAATGGTTTTAAATACGAGCGCGATACGTTGACAAGACAGACAAGCGCTTGTCCGTGTCTTGTCCCTGCCTACTAATTCGAAACCATCCACAGGCGCGTACCAACCATGACAAAAGAGTGGTTTACCTACCGCTTCGGCGTGATCGCTTGCTGGCGTGCGATTTAACGTAGCAGTAAAGAACAGATGCGGTGTCTACAACCGAAAATTAAAAGTTGAGCTCGTTTGCGCCCAAGTTGAGCACGTGTTCACAGTTCAAATTGTCAGCATCGGCGCGCCGGACAGCGAGAGAATTTATCCGGATGCGGCGGCGCTGCGGTCGCTATCGAAATGCCCCGCTTCGCGCGTGCGTATCAGTCGTTTTTCGGAGCAAATATTTCACGCTACCCTGCGGATAACAGTATACCTGTGACAATTCTGGCGCTGCGTTGCAAAGCGTGTATTGGCACTGAAAACTAGTGTTTTCAATTCACTTTGTAGTATATCAACTACGAAGCTTAGAAGATAGAGAATCAAGTGTCTTGCCGTGAGCTTGACACCAAAACAAAGTTCGTGCAGTTTTCACTTTGAAGCCGCAGCGTTCTCCATGAAGTCTCAATGCACGTAAAAGTATCGGCAACCGTTATTTTTATGACTTGCGCAATCAAGGTCTAATTTTACAAGCAAGGCGTTTATTTTTACGAAAGCAAAAAACATGAAAAATAAACACAACATATGCATTAAGGTTGAAGAGAACGGGTTATACGACACTCAGCTAAAGCAAGTGAATAAGGCAACAAGAAAAGAACAGTAAATAACGATGATACATTGGGCACGCATACACACATGACATTGTGATCTGATTGGCAAACATAGATACAGTCACAACCAGTTCACGAAAAAATTGATTTCTGCATATGTGAAGCACAGCCAGACAGTGACCGTTATTGGGAGATTTGTAGCAATGTGAACAATACGATAGTAAAATAACAAGAAACAATTGTGAGTAATGCACAATAACATAAAATAAAACCTTGTTCGCTGAGTTAATACTGTGACAGGGAAGTCAGACGTTTCAATTTCAAGAACTTCATTGTTTCTCTCTTTTCTTGATTGGGCGCATTTTCTCCAACAACGAGAAAATGCATTCTGGTCAGCGTAAAGAATCTAATTATCTGATTTGTCACTTCCTGTTTGTGGTGTTCACAGCTGACCATATTTAACCTCTTCACACGCAAGGAAGAGGTCTGTTATGCTAGCTGTCACTTTTCAACTTGTTGAAACTGAAGCAATTGCTAGCGCTGGTTCAAACGTCTATTCGAGTGCTTTCTGAGGACAACAATTGGTCCGGAAAAGGTCCTGTCAAGGACCTTTTGGGGATGACAAAAGCATTGCACTGAGCACACACATATAATTATTCAAGACCTTTGCGCACCAAGTAGATGCATTTCATACGTGAAAACTTTCTCCGCACGTTTGTTTCATACAGTCATAAAGTTATTGTATATTTTCGCCTCGTTTGTTTATTTTTCGGCAGAAAAATTTCAAATTATGCGTCCTGCCTAATGAGACTCCGTAATCAATTGGCTTAAGTATCGAACCTGGTACTGCGATACGTCCATTTGAAACAGTGTGTTCTTAAATGTCACAGCCTTAAAGTAGGCCGCTGTAGCACACAATAACAAACTTGCAGCTGGCAACCATTAACTATGCGGCTCCATTGTGGATAGTCAAGTAGCCAAGCCATTCCAAGTCAACTGACTGTCAAAATGGCAGCAGCGGCCCTGTCAGAGAAAGTGCAGTGTACTAGTGAAAGTTCGTGTCCTTTGTTGTTTGTGTGCATGGTTAAAAGTGAGATATTTGTGAGAGTGTGTCGTAGGTGATGGCGGGAGGTAAATTGCCGTGTTGATGGGTGCACTGGGCTGCTCAACGCTCAGACTGATCATGGATGCATTGTCACCAGCCGACCGCGGCGAGGTGTGGTTCGAAGCAGCCTGGAACACCAGCCAGCCACGATCAATTGTGCTTCGAAGCAGCATGGTCCCTACGTGGAAGGATCTACTTCTGCATCTGACACATGGCTTGACCTCGGGCAAGTCAAGTCAACGCCCGTGTCGAGTGTACTGATAGGCTGTCAGAGCGGAGCTTCTAACACTAGTGAGTGCATTGGGCGCGATACACGTGGTGATGACACTGTGTCAAGCTTTCAAGGAAGATTACAAACGTAGTTGATTGAGCTGTGTTGACTGCCTTGATACTGCTTTTCTTTTTTCAGACTATACGTGGACTCGAATGCCTGACAAATCTGTGAGTTGTGATTAATTACTGTTAAATAAATAAATTTCAGTCAACAAGCTTTGTTTTTTTTTAAATAGTCCAGCACTGTCACCTCTCTGTTGATTGATACAGTATATATACTCGAGACCTCGCAGGTGTTTTTCTTTCGATGTATGGCAATATCATGAAAAGAAGTAAATCATAAGTAGTATCACTGCCCACAGTACCGAACCGGCGACGCTATCGTTCTGAAAAGATACTGAAAAAGCCCTGAAGTGTTGTTTTGAGGATGTGCTGAGGTTATGTGCATGGACAAGGGGACGAGATTAGTGCCACTCTAGTACCATAAGAGGACATTCTGAGGGCGTCATATTGTCCTCGCGGAGGCATACTGAAGACGTCCTGAGGTTGTGTTTGTGTTGTCTGGGTTAGGTACAGCTTTTATAAACAATGTCTTCAAAAACGTCATTCTCAATCTTTGTCATGATATCTGATGCAGGATATTGTGACGAAAAATAGTTTAAACATGAAAGCATATTATGCCGTGTGGCAGATCATCCCTCGCAACCTGATGAATGGAAACGAAAAGAAATGTTATTAGAAATGTTGACTGCCATATATTCGTTCCAAATATATCCTTGCATTCTTCCACCAGGCACTTTTTTTTCAGCTCTTTTTTTTTAGCTGTGCAAATAACCACACATATGCAGCCTACTGTTCTGGCTGCGCTTTTCACAGAAACCTTGGTGACCTTGGCGGAATCACATGGCTTCACGGGCCAGCTCGCTAGCAACGTGACAGCGTTCGCAAAAAAAAGAGGGGGGGAAACCGATAAAAAAAACAAATAGTGCTGCGGGTGAAAGGCGAGAGAATGGAAGATTGGTGTAAAGGAAAACATGAGTGAGAGCCCCTTTTCTTTGGTTCAAACCGGGATTCAGGCAATCGACGTGGAACACGGACTTCACAGAATGAACCGCAATGAAGTGGGGCAACTGAGGAGAACGCTGACACAGCGTTGGGGACGGCGACCGGCCCCGTCCCCCCTAGCACCCCTCGACACCACTACTGGGCATGGCAGAGTGCTTTTGGGTGAGTGTAGAGGGGGTGTAAAAGAGAAAAGATGGAAGAAGGAACAAAAAGGAGGTTGTGGGCGGGACGTCCCTCCGTCCATAGAGTTACATACAAGTATTATTATATGAAACTCTATGCCTTCGTCGATCTGCTTGCTTCACGTGGAAGCAAAAAAAAATTCCTTAGAAAAAAATTTTCCTTTTCTCCTAAATACAACCGAAATTCTCTAGATTTAGGGAAATTTTTTGAGTTGGCAGCACTGGTGATGAACGCGCCGACTAGCAACTATGGTGGCTAGAAGGAGTGGTGTCAGCCAAGTTCTAGAAACGTTGGTAGGGTGATTTTAGCCACCCTAACGTTGGTGTCAGCATCGTCCCAGCCGCGCCTTGAAAGGAGGCGTGCTGGTATTACATCTCACTGCGGAGCGGCGCGCAAGTCGCCACCGCGATCGGGCGAGAGCGCTTGCCAGCTGCTAGCGCGGCACTGTTAGTCGCTTGCTCGTGTGCTCGCAAGTCGCAATGTCTGCGCTTTGCCTATTTGGACTTGTTTGGGATTAGTACTCGTTAATGTGATTATGCAACAGTGATGAATAAATAGCAACAGTGATGAGTAAAAGACACTGCTTTGCACCTGGATGCAATGCGGGATATGTTTCGCCCTGCAAACAAGGGAAGAAAGCGTCTATCTTCTCTGCTCTTGCCGACGATGAACAGCTCAAGGCCTGGGAGCGTACGATTCCTCGCGCTGACAAACCACTGGAAAAGAACTGCGTTGTGTGCGAAGCTCATTTCGATGAAAGATTCATCGTTCGTAGCTACAAGCATTTTATCAACGGGTTCTTAGCAACTTGGGAAAAAGCTGTACCTAAGAAGGGTGGGTTCCTGGGTGAATCAACTGCCGAAGGACTCCGCATCACTCTAACCAGCACCTTTTCCATCCGGCACTATGTCATGAAAACCTTGGTCTATAAACACTTGATGACGTCTTGCCTCTGCCAAGATGCATTTGAAATCTTTTTGGAATTCTGAAGCAAATGTCTGGCTCGAATGATCACCCTTCGCCGACACAATTTGTGATCTCTGTGACTTACCTCAGTTTTTACATTACAGTTTGGCTCAGTCACCCTCCAGTGGAAACATACCTTCTGGAGTTCCGAGCAGCCTTTTATGTCCGGGCATCCACAATAATTCAATAAAATTGCAGAGTAAGCTGGATGAGCTGCTAGATGTGGGGCGCCTCAATGAGGTTCATGAAATTATTGTTGCTTGTGAAGCCCTCCCGGACTACACTGATCTCATTGGACGCAAAAGTGACTCCCGGATCACTTAATACGTCAGTGGATATGTGGCACGGAAGATGGGGAAAAATACGAAGTGCAACGAATGTAGCAGGTTGCTGCTTCATTCAGAATTTCAGCTTGCTTCCGGCAGAATCATGCTTTCTCTACCCGACCGAGTCCTTAGCAGACCTGGTGAAAGCTATGGAAGATGCACTCATCTATTGCTTCAGTTTCAACAAGATGAAAAGTGACAGCTAGCACAACAGACCTCTTCCTTGCATGTAAAGAGGTTAAATATGGTCGGCTGTGAACACCACAAACTGGAAGTGACAAATCAGATAATTAGATTCTTTACACTGACCAGAATGCATTTTCTCTTGCTGGAGAAAATGCGCCTAATTAAGAAAAGAGAGAAAAAATGAAGTTCTTGAAATTGAGACGTCTGACTTTCCTGTCACAGTATTAACTCAGCAAACAATGTTTTATTTTTTGTTATTGTGCAGTACTAACAGTGTTGTTTCTTGGGGATTTTATTATTGTCTTGTTCACATTGTTATAAATCCCCCATTAACAACTGTGATATCACTGTGTGGCTGTGTGCACATATGCAGAAATCAATTTTTTTCTGAACTGGTTTGTGACTGTATCTATGTTTGCCATTGAAATCTCAATATCATGTGCGTATGTATGCCCACTATCATTGTATATTTACTGTTCTCTTTAGTAGCTTTATTGACTTGCTTTAGCTGAGTTTCGTATAACTTGCAGATTTCTGCACCCTAATGCATATATTGTGTTTATTTTCATGTTGTTTTTCGCTTTCGAGAAAATAAATGTCTGGCTGGTAAAATTAGACCTTGATTGTGCGAGTCATAAAAATAATGGTTGCCGATACCTTTACGTGCATTAAGACTTCACCGAGAATACTGTGGCATCAAGTTTGAAAACTTTATGGATTTTATTTTAGTGTCAAGCTCATGGCAAGTCACTTGATTCTCTATATTCTAAGCTTCGTAGCTGATATACTAAGTAGTGAATTGAAAACAGTAGTTTTCAGTGTCAATACACGCTTTGCAGTGCGCCGCCAGAATTGTGACACGTAGACTTTATTACAATCCGCAGGGTAGCGTGAAATATTGGCAACGAAAAACGACTGATACGCACGAGGAGGGGCATCTCGAAAACGACCGCAGCGCCGCCGCATCCGGATGAACTCTCGCACGCTCACCGGCGCGCCACTGCTGACGCCTCTCCTTCTAGCCACCATATTGCAATGTTTCTAGACCAAACGTTGCATCATCATCATCATCAACAGGAGTGCAGGTGCAGGAAATTTAAGCACAAAATTGCCAAGGAAAGGATCTATGATAATACTCGGGGTAGTTCTCTACTGTTTGAGGTCAGGACAGGAGTATTGCGAACCAAGACACATCGGTTCAAATACAAAGGGGTAGACACAATATGCAGTGTATGCGGAGAGGAGGAAAAAACTGCCGAACACTTGATAATGTTCTCTAAAGGGCTTCATCCTATAGTTCAGGATGATGGCACAGAGTTTTTCAAAGCGCTAGGGTTTAGAGACAGGGAGGGCAAAATAGACTTTAAGCGGGTAGAATTAACTAGAAGGAGGTTGTCTGATTGGTGGCTAAAGTCAAGGCACGAGTGAAAATTAAACCATTCACTGCAAGTACCAGTCCTATACTTCACTATTGAAAGGAAAAAAAAGATAAATCAAGTTGGTGGTTCACTAAGTATTACGGCTAGGTGGCGTTAGCCGCCGCCCGATCTAAAGGGTACAGCCACAGAACACCTACAGCCACATTAATCTATCCATCCATACAGGAGGTCTCGCTAGAGATAACAGATAAATGCAAATATCTGGGCGTATGAATAAGCAATGGGACCGAGTACCTAAGGGACCACGAAATATACATGACGACTAAAGGTAAAACAGGAATGCAGCGGCGATGAAAAACAGGGCACTGGAATTACAATACGTATGATGTTGTGAGAGGAATATGGAAAGGGGTCATGGTTTCTGGTCTGACGTTCGTCAGTGCTGTCTTGTGCATGAGATCAGAAGTTCAAGCAAGATTAGAAATTAAGCAACATGGAATAGGTAGGCTTGCCTTAGGAGCTCACGGGAATACACCAAATCAGGGAGTACAAGGTGATGTGATATGGGATGGGCATCGTTTGAGGGTAGCGAAGCTAGCAGCAAGAAGCGATTGAGATAAATAGGAGAAGAGCGTTGGGCTAGAAAGTTATTCAGCTACTTGTACATGAAGAATGTCGATACAAAATGTATGAAGCGAACCAGAAAATTGGCTGGTAAATACTTAGAAAACAGCAGGTGGCCAAACCAAAAAGAACTATCGGTTAAGAAGAAAGTGAAGGAAACGGAGACTGACATGTGGAGAATTGGCATGATTAAGAAGTCCGCACTAGAGATCTATTGAACTTCTAAGCAGGAAATTGCCAAAGAAAGGATCTATGATAATACTCGGGGTAGTTTTCTACTGTTTGAGGCCAGGACGGGAGTACTGCGAACCAAGACATATCGGGCCAAATACGAACGGGTAGACACAGTATGCAGTGCGTGTGGAGAGGAAGAAGAAACTGCCGAACACTTGATAATGTTCTGTAAAGGGCTTCACCCTATAGTTCAGGATGATGGCGCAGAGTTTTTCAAAGCACTGAGGTTAGTGACAGGGAGGGCAAAATAGACTTTAAGCGGGTAGACTTAACTAGAAGGAGGTTATCTGAGTGGTGGCTAAAGTCAAGGCATGAGTGAAAATTAAACCCTTCACTGCAAAGTACCAGTCCTCAACTTCACTATTTAAAGGGAAAAAAAAGATAAATCTAGTTGTTGGTTCACTGAGCATTACGGCTAGGCGGCGTTAGCCACTGCCCGATCTAAAGGGTACAGCCACATCAATCCATCCATCCGTTTACGTGCGCAAACGTGTGCCAGCGGGCCTACCCAAAGGAACGAAACAGCCAGTCGGGCGCACCAGCCGCCCAGCGACAAGCTCTAACACCATCACCAATGCAATTCGAGACACCACCATCATAACCACCACAACAAGCGATGACAGCCCCGTCACACTAGATACACCCTCCAGTAGTACTCCCATGGGGCACCCAACCTGTCTCACCCACCATGTACCACTCAGTCGGGGAGCTGTTCAAGCACCACCTGATGCTTGCCACGCAGCTGCCCCATTGAGGCGCAGACACTACACACGCCGCCGCCCCTGGATACCTGGAGCCAACGTGGGGTTCCTCAACCTCCATGGGGCAAGAAAGCCCCAAAAATGGGAAGAGCTTTACAGGACTACAACAGCCGAGGACATCAGCCTGTTTGCAGTTGCAGAAACCCATATCCAGGACACTTCTCGACTGGCACCTACACTTCTCGACTGGCAATGGGCTGGCAATAACCGATCCGTTGGAGATCGAAAAGGTGTGGGTGTGCTATGGCGAAACGGTACGACATGTACACGGCTACCAAGGACCTGCCAAGAACACATGTGGATCGCCAGTGAAATCCTGAACATCCTCGTTCTTGTCGGTGTTGTGTACTTAGGTGTGACTCGAAGGCTGGATGACGCCAACTGTCAAATATTACAGTGCATCAAAGACGATGTGGCACGCTGGGGAACGGGGAGAGAGGTGCTCCTGATGGGGGACTTCAATAGCCACATACAGCCTCTCGATGGACATCAGGACGCAAACGGGTCTCTCATGCTACAATTCACCGAAGATTTATCTCTCGAAGTGGCCAACTTTCGCAGTGACTGTGATGGTGTTTTTACATAGTGCGCGAGGAACAGCTAGTCTACCATAGACTACGTCCTGATGTCACGTAAACTATCTGTGCATTCTGGGAATCGAGAGCGCCCTCCTACCTTGCGCCTCAATCCCCAGCTGCCACGCGTGCGCTGACGGCGTAGCCCGGGCGCACATAAGCACGGCATTCGCCAAGATGGCTGCCAGGGCGCCTCTTCGTCTTGGCCAGTCAACCGTCGGCTCTTTCCCGCGCTGGCATGTCTCGGCACGCTAAGCTGGCGCGCTGGGCGGGCCTATGTCACAACGCAGCGCCATTTCCCTTCGGGCGCGCGTGACATCCTCCTCTCCTACGAGCTGTGTTGCGCCCGACGATTCGCTCGTCGCGGCAGATGCTCTCAGGCCTCTATGAGGGTTTGACGCGCTGCTCAGCAGGCGGCTCCTCGTTCGTGCATTCGACTTCGGCCCTTGTGCGGGAGTCGTCGCGTCCTAGGCAAGCGTACTTGCTCGGTCTTGCGGAGTACCCTATACGGCCTGCAAGCCCGTGAGTGCCGGAGAAAACGACGAACCTGGCCGTAACGTTTTCGCACGCAGCGGCAGTGGAGGACGTCGCATCCCTACACGGTTTCGCATAGTAGGTAAGCCTAGTGCAAACCTATCTCCACAGCTACACGTCAATGAGGCCATAATCTCCTAAAGATATTGTTCTCAACGTCCGCATTCTGACAACGTAGCCATATAGCGCCAGCCGAGAACGCCTGAAAGTACCTACCGGCGACTGCGTACGAGGCTGTTGCGCAACAATTTGAAAAAAGCACAATCCATTCGTCTCTGGCTACGTACGACGAATATATCTCGGACCTCCGTCGGATCATGCAAAAGCATGAAGTCCTCCCGAAGAGTGGGAAAGTGCGACAACACAGGACCTGGTGGGACAATGAAGTGAAGAGGGCTCTCGAAGCATGACGAGCCGCAAACAGAGCTAACCGGCGATCTGTCAAATTTCTCGGTACCACAGAAACACAACAGAGCTCGGTCGATTACATCAATTGCAAAGGAAGATGCAACAGATTGTTCAGCGAAAAATCTCGGCAAACAATCAGGGAATTCCGCAGTCGCTGATGACAGCCGGAAGAAACGACATGGGCAAATTCTTGGTCATACATGGAATTTCTCGACCGCAAAGCGCCCGTACGTGAACTTCGGGACGAGAACACGAGAGAAAGCTGGAAGATATTGCGCGATATCTCACCGCCACCGCCCGAATTTGAGGGATATACAGCGCTCAACCCCATGACTCGCTCACTTCTCCCACAACATGCGGGACCGCCAATCCCAAAGACAGCCTATGGAAAGGGGACACGACTGGCCATCAATCGCGCTATTTCCAAAATCAGCTCCAAGACGGCAAAGGGCTTGGATGGCATTGCGGCAGGGGCTCGTGAAGTGCCTTGGCGAACTAGCCCGGGAACACCTGCGACGATCTACACAGGCATCATTCAAGGGGACTCGATACCATGAAGCTGACTGGCTCCAAAGTCCGTGAGTGTCTGGTGCCGAAACGAGGAGGAGATGCCAGTTTCCTCAGCGACCACAGACCCATCACAGTAACCATGCAGGGTTATATACAGGGTATTCGCCCAGGTGCTGAAATGCTGGATGAACGGACGGGCAGAGGTGAATGAGCTCCTCTCTGACCTACAAAACGCTTTCAGGGAACGACGCCGCCTGAACAACCTGTTTGTCCTCACACAGTCCTATGAGATTGCAAGAGAGGAGTCCCGTGGTCTGGTGGCTGCGTTTTGGGTGTGGCGAAAGCGTACGATAGCGTTCCACACGATCCCTACTGCTGAGCCGCATGCAGATATATCGACATGCCACCAAAGTGGATCGACCTCCTCAGTGTCTCTACAGCAACAACATGTTATTGCGACGTTTAACCAGACAGTATGGAGCCAGTGTCGGTACGCCCGATGTCCGCTCTTTCCGCTACTGTGCATGCTTTACACTGCGGGGCTAGAGCGGGACCTCATTGAAATCGGGCCTTGGCTTTGCGCTACGGTTTCCAGTATGCCGGGTCGCCACAGACCTGGACACTACCGCGACTGGTCTTCGCGGATGACCTTGTGCTCTTAACGGAAAACATCGATCAGCTACAGAACCTCATAGACATATCCATCCACCACCTTGCGTCGCTAAAACTGACGTTCAATGCGAAAAAATCGGTGGTGTTGCGTTTTTCTGGGCCAGCGGATGAACGCGAGCTGGTGCTACCGAATGGCCAGCCAATCCCTTGCAGCACCGAGTACCGGTACCTCGGGGTGACACTTTGTGATGGAGAGCATTACGACGTCCACGAGGCCAAGATGAGTCAGTCGTCACAACAAGTGATCGGCACCCTACGGAAGTGCTGCCTGTGTGGTTTCAATCGCTATGTCATTGTACGCGAGCTATTGAAGGCAGTAGATGTGCCTTGCCTGACTTTCGTGCACCCGCGAATGGCTATAGAGCGTGCGAAGAAAGAGGTGAAACACACAGTGAATCACCCGAGGGCCTCACAGCACGTTCGGTGCGCACTCAAGTCCGAGAGATGGAAAGCGCCCAATGGCGATCAGGAGTGCTGCGTAAGTTTACCCTGCGGATGTATGGCAAACACAAGCTGAACTAGGCAGGGAAAAACTATATGACAACAGCTTAGGCAGTGCTCTGCTGTTTGAGGCACGTGCAAGAGCGTTGCGTACGCTCACATACCGTCGTCGCTTCGATCAGGACCCACAGGTCCAAGCTGCTGTCTGTCGCTGCTGCGCTGAAACGAACGAGGCACTGAACACCTGATCCTGCCAGAAGGGCTCAAATTTGCAGCAGAAGATCACGACGCCACTGGCGTGGCGACAACAAAAGCTTGTCCACAAATGTGGTGGAAGGCTACCGTGCCAATGGGACTGACAGGGCAGACACGGCACTATGTGACAATTGTGTGCCACGCTTTCTTTTCCGAGGCTATCTCTCGCCTTCTTTTTTCTTTTCTCTTGTTTTATTTTTTACCGTCTACGTCACACGATCTGTGACCACCCGATTCCAAAGGAACAGCCACCTATCGTCATCACCACGTCACCCAAGGCGTCGATGCACGACTGAAATCAACCACGCTCATGGGCAATGTGAAACATTTAAATTATATTTTGTTGCTCGTGCATGACCTCAAATGAAAACCGAGAAAATATGTTATTAGATTCTGAAATTACAGGATGTCTGCGTGGGTGTGCGACTGAACTAAAATTCGACAGGGTGCCGAAAGTGAGCGCCTGACGGCACTGAACACTTTATCGATGTGAAGTAGTAGGAGAGTGTAATGATTAACTAAGTTGTGAGCCATTGCTTGCTACACCTTCCACGGCAAATCATCATTTCCTCAAGCACTAATCTGTAAAGAAAGCCCCATCATTCGTAACGCCAAACTCAGAGACGAGAATCACGAGCGGTGTCTGGATGAAAACATTTTATTTTCTGCAGACAGGTCATACAATACATTTTCGAGTAGTGATTCACTTACAACAATGCATTGTTAATAATAGGTCGCGCGTCTTTTTTTATCCCCAAGAAAAAGTTTTCTAGTTCACAAGCGCCCCATAGAACATTGGGCTGCAAGCCTAAGTGACGCGCCAAGCTTCAGATACTTGCTCTTTTCACGGGAAGATGCTCGCTCCTTTTGTGGAGTGCCTATGTGTAAACCGCAAATCGGTGAGCAGAAAAAACTTGGTCACTTGATTGGTGAGGCTCGTACCAAGTTGTATGCAGCCCAGTGTGACTTTTTTTTTTTCAAGCACGAAACAATTAAGCTCTCTCAACTGTCACTGTGAAG
Organism: Rhipicephalus annulatus; assembly: GCA_013436015.1. Taxonomy (NCBI): domain Eukaryota; kingdom Metazoa; phylum Arthropoda; class Arachnida; order Ixodida; family Ixodidae; genus Rhipicephalus; species Rhipicephalus annulatus. The sequence goes on from WOVY01003419.1 coordinate 239,846, forward strand.
ATAGTTATAGCGCAAGAACAAAACGACGACACAGAGACAAGAAGGGCACGAAAGGCGCTATAACTTCTTGTCTCTGTGTCGTCGTTTTGTTCTCGCGCTATAACTATCGTCATGCCATACCAACTAGCCCAAGCTGCCACACTTCTAAGTCACTGTGAAGCTTGTAGCTAAACCACTTTGAAAAAGTGATTTCAAGGGCTTCTACAATGCGAAGAACTTCTCCGAAAGGCCTACCCATAGGCGTTCGCACGAGGGGGGCAAAAGGGGCGAGCGCCTCACCTGGGAGGGGGCCGCTAAATATGCTCTACACATTTGACTAGGCGATGGGGCACTCTTTTAGTCATCTAAAGGGGGGGGGGGCAAAATCTGCCTCATACACTAATTTAATGGGAAGGAGGGCCCTGCAATCCCCCCCCCCCCTAACGGCAAGCACGCCTATGGGCCTACCCCTTTCAATGCGGACAATTTCGCCATGCACAGTGTTCTCGAAGTGCAGGGAGATGTATCACTCGTCGAAGTGCAGCTCGCACATAGCCGATTCTTCTTGAAGCAGCTTGTCAGCGCGCGGGATCGCTCTCCGTCACTGCGCAAACAGAGCTTCGTCCTTTGGAACGCCGAACGACGCATGCTTCTTTTCAGCTGACTTGTAACCTGTAGTACACCCCGGGACGAAGAAATGACTTTGTTTTCGCGCAATATGAGAGTGCATACAGAAGAATGGGGTCAGAGTGCCACCGCAATTAAAAAAAAAACGAGGATGAACGTTCCTGACGAAACCGTCGGAAACGTGCGAACAACGTATAAACAAGTGCGCACACCAGCCTGCTTCAGCACGCTACATAGGCGATGTCTTCGTACTTCTGGAACACTTCTAGTACAGTGTACTAGAAGGACTGTACTTCTAGTACAGTGCACTTATAGTACACTCTACTTCTGGCCTGCTTGTGTGTTCGTGTGGCTTGAAGCTGTTTTTTCACGAAACAAAAGCCACTAAGTGTTCAGCGGCTTCGATTCACCACCTTATTTTTTAGGCTTACCATTTCAAACAGTCACAAAATTAAAAAAAAAAAGTTCTTTCCTTCAAAACGAAACCGAAACCAACAATAAACAAAGCCGCAAGTACGATTTACTGCCCGCAAGTACGAAGACTCTGCAAAATGGCAGCTCCCTGCGATAATGGAGAGCTGGCTGCCGTCGACAAAGATGCGAACCCATTTTCCTTTCAGCGCTTTGTTTAGCACGCGTAGCGGGTCCGCGTCTGAATGCGCTCCAGATAATCGTGAGGGTTCAATCGCTTTTGGCCAAAATGTGTGCCAAAATCGTCGGGAATGCCTTATTGTTGTAGGTGATAAGCCGAAAGGTATGCATCTACCGTAGCATCTTTTCCTCTGTAGCTTTACGCTCTAACATGTGTTATTCTTAAGTGGCAGCTGTGTAGATGCGTTTCAAACAGCGTTGAACTTATTTTGTTTGCCTGTATGCAGTTTTAAAGGTTACCTGTAGTTATAGACTTGCACCAATGAAATGGTTAAGCTGAGCAGTTATGTTATCAGCTGACTGCAGTAGGGTGAGCTTTGCCTGGTGATCAGCAGTACTGTGGGTACTTTAGTAAGTACGCACATACATACCCTTCCCCTCACACATACATGCAGCCTGTGGGGGTTGGGGGACCCCTGTTGAACAAAGACCCAGTCCTGAATGAGCCAACATACGAGGATGCAGTAATATGAACGTGTTCATAATTTACTGCATCCTCGTATAACTGGGTTTCGGCTACCTTGTGTCAATAATTTGTCTTTTCTTTTCATTGAACAGTAATGTCGAATTTCAGAGGTTGTCATAAGGCTACTGTGATTACGACCCGTTACTACATCAGTTTTGTCAGAAAGTGTATGAAAGTTTGCTCTCGCTGATTATTTATTCCGTAACGGTGGAGAGGGGGTTGTCGTTTTCTTCCCACTTCACAATATAGGTTATGACCTCAACAGAAAGGCCACGGGAAGACGAAGATGGGATCAGCAGTAGTTGAATGAGGAAAGCCTACATCTGAGATTTTGTCAAAAAATCTTGGCTAGCAGCCAACATCTGCGCTTTGACTAAGACAAGAGTCCTCGTTACAAGAGCTCTGTGTTGTGGGGCTGAATAAAAAAATTGCATTGAAAGTGGAGGCACCATCCCCGGTACTGGCACCTACCGTCATCATGAGCTATATTTCCATTAAAAAAAAAGATTATTAAATTGGTTCACCAAATACAAGCTGTCATTATTTGAAATTCCTTACAGGCCTCTTGGGCATTGTGTAAGGGGGGCTCTAGCCCCGCCGCGGTGGTCTAGTGGCTAAGGGTGGACTAGTGGCTGCTGACCCGCAGGTTGCGGGTTCAAAACCCGGCTGCGGCGGCTGCATTTCCGATGGAAGCGGAAATATTGTAGACCTGTGTGCTCAGATTAGGTACACATTAAAGAACCCCAAGTGGTCAAAATTCCGGAGCCCTCCACTACGGCGTCTCTCATAATCATGTGGTGGTTTTGGGACGTTAAACCCCATATATCAATTAAGGGGCTCTAAAAAACATCAATGAGCAAAGAAAAAATGTAAAGGGATCAAACACCACTAGGAAACAATGCCCCCCCAAAATAAACACTTCATAATAAAATGTACATAAGCATATTACGTAGTGAATGAAGATACATGATGTATGCATAATATTGTACAATACACATATATACGTATACATACACATGTATACAAAATTGTGCTGTTTCTTAATGGACAATGAACTACTTCAGTGGAAATGAGCAGTTAGTTGGTGGTGGAATGCGTCAGGGTTGGACATGAATCTATGTTGTCTGGCAGTTATTCCATAATGTAATGGCTCGTGGGAGTGCTGATGAGTTGAATGTTAATGTACGACCATATATGCATGTAAACTCAAGTTACTATGTAACCTTCTGGATGTTCGGGATGAGACATTGAGATGAAGTGAACATGACCTGGAAGAGGGGACGTTATTGTGGAATAATGTTAATAAAGGTCCGTATCAAGGCGGAATATAGGTCGAGGCGGAATATAGGTCGACCCCCTTACCTTGACCAGAAAAAAAAAAAGAAAATGCGGAATCGTTCACTGCTTTCACTTTAGTCAGTCCTCACAGCCTCCGAGCTGTCGGAGCTCTCCGACGACGACGACTGCTTTTCACTAGCCGCCGTCCCACAGCATGTCGTCCTCGTGCCGTCGAGAGCGTTGCTGATGCAGCACTTCTTGAATGCGCGCACCACCATCTCTTCAGGCGAGACCTCCATGCCTCGGAGACCCAACCACAAACTGTCCGCGAGAGGTGGCCTGCGCAGCCGGCTGTCGGGTCCGCGGGGTCGCCCAGCCATCCATTCGGTGTACAGCGCACGCACACGGGTCTTTAAAGGTTTATTGAGGACGACGTCCACGGTTGAAGTGTTGATGTCATTCCTCCCGGAATGACGACAAGATCCGTCCGTCCTCGCGAAGGCTCTCCTTCACCGATGCTGTCAAATGCCCGCGAAATGCATCCAACACGAGCATGTTCCGGCGCTGCAGGAGGGCTCCGGGCCGCCGGTTTCCACACTGTGCGGATCCATTCGCGCATTAGGGCCTCGTCCATATACCCCTTCTCGTTGACGCGGACGACGACATCCGCGGGAAGGCCTCCTTCGGCATCGTCTTCCGCTTGAAAATTATGAAGGGGGGCAACTTTCTGCCGTCGGCCGGCAGCAAAGCATAACGGTGAAGCGCGAATGCTCGCTAACGGTCGACAAAAGCCTCACCTCTTTGCCCCGCGTTCACAAACAGTCGTGGACGACGGCATGTCAAACCACACCGGCGTTTCGTCGGCGTTGCCGATCTGGCCTAGCATGTAGCCATGCTGCCGCCGGAGTTTGTTCACATAGAGTTGAAACTCTATCAATTTGTCCTCGTACATCTCCGGCAGCTTCTGGCATATCGACGTGCGCCGTCGAAGCGCAAATCCTTTGCGTCGCATAAAGCGACGGACCCAATAAATGGATCCCTTGAAGTCTTTCTTTGACAGGCCGGCTTCACGGGCGAGCTCGACGGCTTTTGAGCGAATGAGCTCCGCATTCACGGGAAGGGATTTGGCACGGTACTCGCGGACGAAATCCGCCACTTTGTCCTCGATTCCGGGTGCACAGCTCGGCGACCGCGAACGACGTCCTTCCTCGCGTTACACACTGACAGTTTGGATTTTTGGGTTGCGCCAGTATCTGACGCTTTTTCTCGACACTCCAAACTGCCGCTGTGCCCCATGTTGCCATTCACTTCCGCGAATTCTATAACTTTTCTTTTAAAACGCGGCGGTGAACTGGCGCCGCGTCCCGGTATTTCATAGCTGGTCGCAGAGTAAAAGTCGCCACTCTCTACGAACACGAAATGAAACAAGAAAAGAAAAAGGCGTCGGCAGAGGCGTCGGCCCATGGAGGCGATGTCGATGCTGATGCCCAAAAAACATGCGACACTCCCTGTTGCCAGACGATCACTTTGTTTATGCCAGGGCCGGTATATAGTCGAGGGGTGACTTTTTAGCGAAATTTTTTGGAAAAAATCTCGACCTATATTCCGCACTATACG
>WOVY01003420.1:0-32506 GCA_013436015.1 Rhipicephalus annulatus
TTCTTCATGATGTCTCGCAGTCGCACGGCGTAGTCCGCGTTCGCGTACACGTTTTCGTCCTTACTGTTAAAAACTCCCCTGGGATGCGAAGCGTTGTTCCGTACACCAGTTCAGCGGAGCAGCATCCAATATCTGCTTTCAGAGCCGTCCTAACGCCCAACAGAACAAACGGCAGTGCCTCTACCCAACTGTGACTCGCAGTAGCCGTCAGACTTGTCTTCGGATGGCGGTGGAACCTTCCACTATACCGTTGCTTATCGGATGGTAGGCAGTTGTTCTGATGCGGTGAGTACCCAAGAGCCGGGTGACGCTTGCGAACAGGGTGGACTCAAACTGTGTTCCGCGATTCGTAGTCACGGTTTCCGGCACTCCGAAGCGGGCCACCCAGTGGAAGATAAATGCGCGGGCGACGGTATCAGCAGTCATGTCTGGAATGGGCACGGCCTCCGGCTATCGCGTGAAGCGATCGATGCTGGTTAGCAAGTAGCTTCGCCTTGCCCCTGGCATAACGGCAGTGGTCCCACAATGTCAACATGCACATGGGCAAATCGACAGTCCGGCAGAGGGAAGGATCCCAAGGGGGTCACACTATGTCGCTGAACTTTGGAGCGCTGGCATGCGATGCACTCTCGTGTCCAGTATCGGACATCCCAGTTTATTCCTGCCACACACCTCGCTGCACGATCGTGCATAGCCGTTGCGTGGATCGAATCCCGGGATGCGCCAGGCTGTGCAGCAAGTCAAAAATGCTGCGACGGAGGTTTGAGGAGACGAACGGTCGGGCCTTGCCTGTAGACATGTCGCAGCATACGGATCCTGTGCGTTCTGCCAACCATTGCAGCTTCAAGGCGCTGGTTGAAGACGTCAGTAGACGCTTCAATTCTTCATCACTGCGTTGAGCCGTCGTAAGTGTGGTGAAGTCCACGCCGCTCGGCAGGCTGATGGCATTCACTGGACCGAGCGAAAGAGCGTCGGCAGCAGCATTATCCGTGCCACTAACATGGCGTATATCTGTCGTGAATTCTGCGATATACGACATTTGGCGGAGCTCCCGTGCCACGTGCGCACCAGAATCGGAGTTCGCGCGCAATGCGTAGATGAGTGGCTTGTGATTCGTGAGCACAAAAATTCTTGTCCTTCCACATAATGTCGAAAATGCCGGATAGCCGCGTATATGGCCAGGAGTTCCCTACCGAAGGTGCTGTACCTTCGTTCGGATGGGCTCAGTTTTCTGGAGAAGAAAGAAGTTGGTCGCTACACTCCGCTCACCCTCTGCTGCAACACGGCTCCTTTCGCTGCATCGGAGGCGTCCACCATGACGCACTGAGGAACACCCAGCTGCGGGTACGTGAGCATGGTAGCATATGCGAGAGCTTCCTTTATCATCCGGAATGTTTGTGTGGATTGGTCGTTCCACTGAATGGCAGATGCCTTAGATCCAGATGCCGCAAGTAGGCTGTGGAGAGGGTGAAGGATGTTGGCGCATTTCGGGATAAACCAACGGTAGAAATTCACGAGTCCCAGGAACTCTCGAAGCTGGCGGAGGTTTTTCGGCTGTGGAAACTGCCGTACTGCTTCCACCTTGTCGTTCTGGGGCTGTACTCCGGCACTCGAAATGCTGTGGCCCATAAATGATAGTGTCGGTACCCCAAACACGCACTTTGCCGTATTGATAACGATGTCGTTCTCTGTCAGTCGCTGAAGTACGTAGCGCAGATCATCGAGGTATACCTTGCAAAATTCGAGGCCACGGACAACGCCATCCATAAACCGTTGAAAAGTTTGGCCGGCGTTGCGTAAGCCGAAAGGTATGCGTAGGAACTCGAGCATTCCGAACGGCGTTGTTATTGCGGTCTTGGGGATATCTTCCGGTGCTACGGGTATCTGATGATATGCTCGCACTAGATCTATTTTAGAGAAAATGGCAGCACAATGCAGGAAGGAGGTCATGTCATGAATGTGCGGGACTGGGTAACGGTCTGGCACGGTTACCCGATTCAGCGCTCGATAGTCCCCGCAAGGGCGCCAATCACCGTCTGTTGATTTTGGGACCATGTGAAGAGGTGACGCATATGGGCTGGATGAAGGACGTACTATCCTGAGTTCCATCATGTGGGCAAACGCCTGTCGAGCCAACCGCAGCTTCTCGGGTGACAGGCGCCGTGGTCGCGCATAGACCGGTGGGCCTGTGGTTTTGATGTGATGCAGGACGCCGTGCTTTACTTCTGGAAATGCCTGTGGCTGTCGTGTCAGCTCTGGGAACTCTTGTAGTATTGCGGTGAAGTACGCTTCTCCAGCCGGAATAAGCAAGGCCGGGCTATTAGGGGGGTGCCAACACGGCGTGCCTTGTACCACTCCCCGAGAAACGGGATCTTGAAGCCGTTTGTGGCGGACGTCGACCAACAGACCGAAGAACTGGAGAAAGTCTACGCCTAGTATGGCGAAGTTGACATCAGCAGCAATGAACACCCAGCTAAACGTTCTGTCGAAACCTAAGTTCAGCGACAGTGAACGATGGCCATATGTTGTTATCACCGTGTTATTGACAGCTTGCAAGGGCGATGTACTAGGTTTCTTTCTTTCAGCTTCTGACGCCGGTATAACGCTCACCTCGGCGCTTGTGTCCACTAAGAAATGTACTCCGTTGTTGCGGTCGGTAATAAAAAATACTGAGGGACGACTTGGGGGCAACGTAGTAGCACTGGTCGCCCTCAGTGCCTGCCGCGGCTGTTTACTGAGTGCGCGCACGGTGGGACACATTTACGCGCACTACTTCCGAACCTCCGATGATACCAGCAGATATGCTCGTGCTGTTCTTGCGATAGTGGCGTGTTAGGCTCGGTTTTTTGTTTGCGCCCTCCTGCTAGCGTGCAAAGCTGATACTGTTTCGGCAAGTCGAGCAATCTCCTCACGCATCTCTTGAAGTTCGTTTAGAGGCTGCTGCGCTTGCACGGCAGCCTTGGGTGTGGGCGGTGTCATTGCTACCAGTTTGTCAGCAAGTTCGGCGGCTGCGGTTAAATCCTTGTGCTCTGAGGCCGCGATGACCATGCGGACGCCTGAAGGCAACTTTTGCAAAAAAAAATTTCGGAGCAATACTCCATTTATCGTGTTTTATGTTGGACCAAGCATCTGTTGCATGTGCCGCAAAAGCTGACTAGGAGTACGGTCGCCGAGTTCCGTGCCGCGAAGCAATTGCTGCAGTCGTTGTGGTTCGGAGGGCGTAACTCGGCGAATAAGGGTTTCTTTCAGCGTTGCATATGCGTTTTCGACAAGTGGTGCGAGCAACAGATCCCTGATTTCACTGGCTATGGCGGACGGCAGACTGCTGACTACGTAGTGGTATTTCGTAAGGTCTGCGGTGATTCGTCTGGCTGCGAACTGAGATTCCACTTGTATGAACCAAAGTGCGGGGTCCGCAGTCCAAAATAAGGGCAGCTTACTTTCGACTGAGGAGACTGTCGGAGAGGCGTCGGTCGTGGACGTTGAATCCATATTGCGGCTGGTTCGACACTCCGGTCGCTGTGTCTGTATTGCCCCGCCGCGGTGGTCTAGTGGCTAAGGTACTCGGCTGCTGACCCGCAGGTCGTCGCGGTTCGATTCCCGGCTGCGGCGGCTGCATTTCCGATGGAGCGGAAATGTAGGCCCGTGTACTCAGATTTGGGTGCACGTTAAAGAACCCCAGGTGGTCAAAATTTCCGGAGCCCTCCACTACGGCGTCTCTCATAATCAAATGGTGGTTTTGGGACGTTAAACCCCACAAATCAATCAATCTGTGTCTGTATTCCGAGTCCGGGTCACCAATGTTGAGACGCGTCGCTCGGCAGAGCTGCGCAATTGAACAACTCGCGTAACAAACAACAACTGACTTTTATTATCACCCTTCCTCTCGAAGATAACTTTCTGTGTGCGGGCGCATGCGCTCTCTGCACCGCACACAGAAGCACCGCTTTGCGTCGCCACAAAATACTGCCCACACGGACGCGGAATGTCCGATTGGACAAGTAACTCTCGATTATGGAAAGCATCCTACCGCGCACTCCCAGTGGGACAGGTCTCTTAATATGCCAGGACGCCATGTTGTGTCATATGCCTTCTCGATATCGAGAAACACAGAAAGGAATTATTGTTTGTGGACGAAAGCGTATCGGATCTCTCCCTCAATGCGCACCAGATGGTCGGTGGTGGATCTACCCTCTCGAAACCCGCACTGGAATCGTTTGAGCAGATTGTGTGTTTCGATGAAATATGAAAGTCGGCGGTTTATCATGTTTTCAAAAAGTTTACAAAGGCAGCTTGTAAGTGCAATGGGCCCATAGCTCGCAACTGATGAAGGGTCCCTGCAATGTTTCAAAATAGGAATAATAATAGCCTCTTTCCAGGAAGCAGGGATGGTGCCAGAAAGCCAGATAGCATTGTATAGGGAGAGTACAGTTTTTCGCGTTTTGAGCGCCAGGTTTTTCAACATTTCATATGTGACACGGTCGTAGCCTGGGGCAGAATTACTGCAGGAGTTCAGTGATGTCTGTAGCTCAGCTAAGTTGAAAGGTTGGTTGTATAACTCGCAATTGGTGCACTTGTATTATGGTTTCTGAATTTCTATCCTTGCTTTGTATCTTTGGAAAGCTTCACTATAGTGTGACGAGCTAGACACCTGCTCGTAGTATGCACCGAGGAAGTTCGCCTGATCTTCCAAGCTGTCACCCTGTGTGTTTACGAGTAAGAGTGAGTGTACTTGTCTTCCTGCTACCGTACCAACCATGATCCAGACTTTAGCCTTTTGTGTATATGAATTTATCGCTGATAGAAACTTGTGCCAGCTTTCTCTTCTGGCCTGCCGACGCGTTTTCTTGCCTTGAGACTTTATTTTTTGAAGCTGTAAATATTTTTGGCTGTCGGTAAATTCCGAAGCAACCTCCATGCCCTGTTCTGCTCCTTTCGCGCATTCCGACACTCAGTGTTCCACCATGGGACGCGTCACTTGCCAGGCATACCAGATGTTTTGCGGTATGCACTTGGCTGCTGCATCAGTAAGAAAGGCTGTTAAATACTGTACAGCTTCATCTATGTTTAACCTACACGTGTCAGTCCAACTTAAACGAGTAGTGTTGTGAAATTGTTCCCAGTCCGCTTTGTCTGTCTGCCATCTGGCAACATATGAAGGACCTTTTTTTAGTGGTGTACTTAGAATTATCGAAAAGTGATCACTTCCGAAAGGATTGTTGATCACTTTTCATTGAAGTAGGGGTACAAACGATGGGGACACAATGCTTAAATCTATGCATGAGTAGGTTTTGTTGGCAAGGCTAAAGTATGTTGGCTCTTTCCTATTCAACATACACGGACCCGAAGAAAAGAGGAACTGTTCGATTAGGCGACCTCGTGCATCGCAGCGAGAGTCGCCCCATAGACCACTATGTGCATTCAAGTCCCCAAGAACCACGTAAGGTTCCGGTAGTTCATGTATCAGTGACTGGAATTCGTGTTTTTCGAGATGGTACTGCAGAGGTATGTAAACAGAGCAGATGGTGACAAGTTTGTTCAAAAGAACTGTCGAACAGCCACTGCCTCAAGGGATGTTTGTAGCGGTAGATGTGTACATGCTACGCCCTCAGTACCTATAATGGACACACTACCAGATGACGCTACAGCATCGTTGCGGTCCTTTCTGAAAGTTACACAATGACGTAGAAAATTGGTGTTTTTGGAATTTAAGTGTGTCTCTTGTACACACAGCACTTTTGGGGAATGTTTGTGCAGAAGTTCTTGGACATCGTCGAGGTTTCGAAGTAGTCCTTAGACGTTCCATTGTATGATTTGTGTCTCCATTATGGAAGTAAAGAAGTGCTGTGTGTACGAAATGAGTGTGGCTGGTGTCTAAAGAGAAAAGTGACTTATATTTACAGAGCCTTTAGAAGGCCCTGCTATACCGTTTAGTCTTTTTTAGAGCGGTTGAGGGAACCTCGCCGCTCCTTTGGCGCAGTCTACGCCGGTGTAGTGGATGTGTCCATCACCTTAGAAGAGACGACAGACAATGTTGTTTTCGTTGTAGGCTTCTTCGTGGCAGACGGAGCCTTCAACAACACCACGGGCGGAGGTCCGGGGGACCTCTTTATTTTGTGTGGTGCCCTGGCTGCCGCCAGGGTTCACGGGGCCTTTGGTGGGGCTGTATTCAAGGAGGGTGGAGCAGCCTAGGCTGCCCTCCCCCGTGGGGGCTTGTGGCGTTTGCCTCGGCACGCTAGGCGTGGTTCAAGGCATTGCCGAAAACCGAAAGGGTGCTGACCCCCCTCGCACCACTTCGGCATACGATGTGTTCCCAGCAAAATGCGGGAAAACGCACTGCCGCGCTTCACGTAAGCTAATGTTCAATTTAAACTTGTGTTTATTATTTCTTTTTCTCTTTTCCAGGCCACGCAATGGACCTGGAATAAGCGGGATGGTCACTCTCACAGTTTGCACAGTGGACTTATACCTTACAGTCATCGTCAGTGGTATGGCTTTTGGTGCCGCATTTCGCGCAGGTAAGCTGGCCCTCGGCAGCTCTGGGAGCCGGCCCGAACCTCTGACATTTAGAAAGCAGCGCCGCGTGTTGGGTATGTATGGTTCTGACTACCAATTTAAGATATCCTGTTGCTAATTCAGTGGGGAGAGTGCTAGATGCGAAAGTGAGTATGATATGTTTTCGTTGGGGTTTCTTTCTTTTCTCTTCTTATTTGATTCGCTGTACCTGGATGACATTTTCGTCTTTCCAGCCTGTAAGAAGTTCCTCATCAGAGAGGTCCATCAGTTCTCCATCTGATACAACACCCTTCACGGTGTTCATGGTTCGATGCGGTGTGATTGTGATAGGCTGATCACCAAATGATGTAATGTTATGTAGTCTCTGTACTGTGGCGTAGTCTTTGTTTCGAGTAGCAGGTCACCACTGGCGGTCTTTGCGGCTTTGTAGCCCGCGCCTAGCGTTTCTATAAGGCATTTGGACACAAGAAAAGGTGAAATGCTTCTAGCTTTCTTTTCTATACTTTGACAGTGGATCAGTGGTATTTCGAGAAGTTATTTTTCTGGTTCGGTAAAAACTCAAAAACTGCATCGGTGCGCCACCTTTGGAGGGGCGATCGTTGGTGAGAGGACAGAAAATGCCCTTGTAATAAGTAGCATTATTCGTGGCCATGCCAGTTACCCACCACGGGGCACACAAGGGGACGCTGCGAGACGCATAAGAGACGCTGCGAGACGCAAAAGAGACGCAAGCGCCACCGTACATGGCCGCTATAACCTAATATATCTACCGAAGGTTGGGATATCTACACCAGGTTAACCCTTGCCGCCGAGAATTGTGGGAAGTAAATAGAAGTGAGGAGAGGACAGGAAAGATAAAAAATTGTAGAAAAAGACGAAGATAGAGAGAGAGAGAGGAGACAGGAAGAGGCGACTGCTGGTTTCCCCTGGGTGGGTCAGTCCAGGGGCGCCGTCTACGTGAAGCCGGGGCCAAAGGGGTGTGTTGCCTCTGCCGGGGGGGCCTTAAAGGTCGAATCACCCGGCGTCGGCTCAACCCACAGGACCCCCCCCCCCTCATTAGCTCTGGTCCCAGAAGTCGCTGCACAGCAAACGTCTGCTTACGCAGACGCCCTTTAAAAAAGAATAAAATAAAAATAAATCGAGAAAATTTAAATTTTTTCAAAACTCATGTCTATCTGCGGGGGCAGATAACAATTAGTTGACTACTAATGATGCCATGCCCATCGTGGTTCCCTAAAATGCTGTGAAAACTGTCTCAATTAAACATTAAGGGCTTTACTTATGCTTGATCGCATGAATTTGAAAGGCACGTTAAACTGGTAATAACACTGTCACACATGGATAATATAGGGAGAGCATCATAATATGATCTGTTATAACAGGTTTGCGATGTTAACTAAAGTGAATAGAAAAGGCAAGCCGCCACTAGATCTAAACAGAACACCGTTACACTTCGCTCTCATTCATGCAATCATTATGCTGTGAAGAACTACGCAAGATTTATAGAAGGATAAATCATTGCTGCATTTCCATGTACCTTGTTTTTCCTCGTTTGAGAGGCGGAGTGTTCACGTCTGGTGATATGATTTTGTTTCAAATGAGGACTGTGACCCCTTGGTATCTGAACCTGATAATATAGAGACCAAGGTGCATTACCTATTATTTTGTCAATCTTGGTCATGAGAGAAGCTCCTTGGTACGCCGAGTGACATAGCAATCTGAAACGTTCCATCGCTGATCTTGAGGGCCCTAGGTAACACCTGTGGTTGGTTCAGCAGAGCTTATGAAGAATGTTTTGAAATAGCCATACTCTCGGAAAGATTCAGAGTGACAGCATAGAAGCTCATAGATGATTTATCGGAATGATTACAACTGTGAAAGAACTGTAGTGAAATTTTCTGAATTTGAAAGCTTAGAAAGCCAGGAGCGTGATGTGTACAGCCTTCAGTATCTTTTCCCGAGTGGTAAAAAACGAGCGGCAAAAAAGGTTATGGAGCAATATTCCCAAATGCTTTAAATAAAATATGCGCATTGACCTTCTTCAAAATTTTTTACTGTTAAGTACCTTTTTACCATCGTTTTCAGTGTGCGCGGAGGCAATACAAAATCTTTGAGAAAGGTATGACAGAGATTCATTTATCTATACACCTCTTGAGAAGCAATACACACTCAACGATTTCTTTGTTATAGCAGCTGTATAACTTCTTTTTCTAATCTGTTAGGTTTTACGAACACTTTGTGGTCAGACAAATAGAAAGCGACTCGACATGCCCAAACAGCCGACAGCTTCCAAAGGGTAACAGGCACAATCAAAATATTTGCATGCCTAAAGAAGCTTAGCGTTTCGAAACTAATAAACTTTGAGAGGAGGAGGGGGAGGTAGAAGAAGGAATGGCAGGAAGGTCAACCAGTTGAGCGTCCGCTTTGCTATCCTACACTGGTGGAAGGGGATTGATGGATGAAAGGAGAGAGACAGAAAGGATAGGACATAAAAAAACAAAAACAGGTGAGCTTAAACTACACTGCTGCGTTCTATAGTAGTGGACGCAGGACTTCAGGCGCATCACGTTCCACCGCAGGTCGTCGAATCATGATGCCTACTAAAAGCCTTGTAAGCACTGGACGTAGAACGTCCAGCAGCTGTTGTACGGCCTCAGTGGGCGGTGATTTCAGCCTACCGACTAACACTTGAAGTGCGTCGAGCAGTGATTGAAGAACTATTTATATAGGTTTGTCTTCTGACAATGCTTCTGACAACATTATGAAGTAATAGTTGGACTAAACACCGTGCTGACTATTGTAAATGGCAGGAGCATAACACAAAAAATACATCACCTCATATTTCAACGTGCTGTCAGGGTGATAAATTCTCTAAAAGACGGCAAAACACGTAAATATTAATTCGAAACTTGTTGCCGGCAAACGCAAAGTAAGCGTACAAAAAATTATAGCTAGACAGTGATTGTGACTAGAAAAGTTGTGGGTCGTCGAGTGGCCTGGTTATCCGCTGAACGTGTAGTATTTTATAAGTAGTCATAAAACATTTTGTCGTTATGAGTGGCTTACGTCAGCGCTAGAAAACCTTGATTATTCGCAGCCTGCGTGTAATCCTAACAGAATTATTCCCGAAATGGGGAGCTTCCTAAACAGTTCACCGCAGTCTGTGCCGACCTTTGCTGTCAGTTCTCGTAGATGAAATTCCAAATAATCGTTTTAAAGCAGCTATACTCACGTGCGAATATTAAGGATTGACAAAAAGGTACGGCCAACAAACCATAAAAAATAGGAAAATAGTGGTGAGGCTGGTTTGTACAAAGAAGCTACTAAATTCGGGTCGTGGGGTTAAGGAGCCTTTGTTTGGTGGCAGACCTTTTCAAGACAGGCTCATTATTAGCCATGGCAAATTTGCCTGGAAACAGCTTTCACGCCTACTTGGGCACCACATTAGAGTTAATTAAAGCAGCCACTGCTCAAAGGGCGTGCGGTATGCTGTCGCGGAGAGGCAGCACTTGTTTGCAGACGCCGCAGCTTTTCCCTCGCCACCAATCTCTGGCGAGGGCAGAGGGAATGTCGCCACTTTACGCATTGCGCCTGTGCGTAAAAATAGGGTTCATGCTCGAAGAAATAGGAGAGGAGGAGGAGGAAGCAACAAAAAGGGAGAAGGCAGGGAGGTTAACCAGAAAGACATCCGGTTGGCTACCCTACACTGGGGGATAAAGGAAGGGGACAAAAAAGACGAGAAAGAGAGAAGAGAGGGAAAAAAGGGGGTGGGGGAGAGACTGACAGTAATTTCACTGCAGCGTGTAGAACTCTACCGCATGTCAGAGGCGTTCACACAAGCCTGTCTTTCTCAGGAAACGCAGCAGGGCTTTCACTGCCTTGTGGGCTGTCGAGGCATGTGTACGTTGCTGTAATAGCACCTGCACAGAAAGAGGCCGATCATCCAGTCGCCGCATTGCGTTGGCAAGTACTTGTCTCTCTGAGGCAAATCGAGGACAATGACACAGCAGGAAAACTTTAAAAAAACACATAAGGTACGCTGGCCATTTTGAGGAGCTGGCATGCTATATAGCATTCGCCGATGCTCAAATAAAGACATCTCACACGGGAAGTGTTGAAGTCGTCATTTTTCTTTCATGCTTCTGTAATCAGCAACCGGGGAGCATTATGCACCGGCTCTGGTTGTATCAGCGAAATGCTTCGTGAAGAGGAGTGAGGTTTTAGAGAAATCAGCTTGAGTTCATACTGCAGTGAGGCCAAAATGGGGAGAAAACCTTTGACGCTTCTTATGCAAAAAATAATTCATTGCGTTCCTGTTGTTATGTAAAAAGCCTACCAACTCGGGGACAACTTTCTGTGGCTATGAAGGAAAAACTTCGGGGGCGGAGCTACAGCACATGTAGTCCTCCGCGAAGAAGTCCAGCTTGACTCACTTTTGAAGTGCTGGTCGTGATCGAATAATACCATTGTGAAGGATTTGCTACGTCTCCCTAAACAGCTGTTTGCGAGTTAAATTTGGCACAAGCTCGTTCGGCGAGTAGGTCGGAATAACTTGAGGGCGATGGGCACTAACCTAAAGACGAAGACGCCATTTTGACTTTGAGGTGCACCTAAAACGCGCGACGTTTGCGGACTTGCGAAAACGTGAAATGACACTCCATAAAGCAAAACAAATAATATATCCTTGGTTCGTGCAGCGTGTCTTTATGAACAGCGTCCAGCAGAGAATAAAGTGGTCGTTTTTTTTTCATTATCTTCACGGGGAAGACACAGATGCATTTGTGGAACTATATCCTTACGCGCAGGCACATGCCCACTTTGATTCCACAGCCTACCTTTTATTACCACAGAAAGTTGTCCCAGAGTATAATTGTCCCAGTGGGAAGTTGAGTGTGATGCTCATGCGTTTAGTTTGCTTCACTATTTTAACCCTAAACATTTCTTAATAATCCCTCATATTGTTACTGTAAAGCACTTACAGAGCACAATTATGATGGCTTCATAGTTAAATAGAAAACACGTCTTTTATTTTTTTTTCCAGTTTGCTTTCTCCGGGATATTACGATTATTTGATTCCTATCTATGTACATTTTTTTATTTAGTTTCTTGCGAAGCCTTATTCACATGTAGTTATCTGACGCAAAGTGACGTTCAAGAAATTGGTTCATCTTATTTACGTCTTATAATACTGACTATGGTGCCTCATTGAAGCACTCTAAAGAGCACCTTCTTCAAGGGAAAGCAGTGTTCTTGGCATTCCTAATATAGTCATAATTCATTTCGAATTATTTTCTCTTTCATTCGAGTTTTCTTTCAATAATGGAAGACTGAGAGCTACGGAATGGCAATAAAATTAAATATTGTGAAGCCTGTTCAAAACAAGGCTGCTCTACAGGCACGGCCTAATATGAATAATTTATCTATATTCAAGTAAAAAGCATACCACTCATAAAGGTTAGTTTCGGAAAGAGAAATGCAAGAACGAGCTTGGTGGCTGGAATCGTAAAGTACCGTACCACGTATCTGTCATACGTTCATTTCCTTAAGCAGCAGAAATTTAATATACTAAGAAATTAGGAAAAAAGGTCACCTGATACACTGTATTGCAAGAATATAAAATCAAATAACGAGAGTTTCAAAAAAACAAAAAGATAAGTTATTATCATCTGCTGTTACCGGTATTTTGTCGGGAATAAACGGTAGAAAAAAATGCCAAAGACTACAAAAAGGATCGAAAATATCAAAACAAAATAGTGCCAAACAAACCGTCGAAATTAACTAGAATGATCCGGATGTTATCCGGACGTTTACAACTGCCCTCGCTTCCTAAATCAAAGCAACGACCTATTTGCGGGGCGGGGCTGACAGAAGAGGCTTTGATGACGAACGGCAGGATGGAAAAACGATGTGTGTGTTGCCATAACGCTGTGCAAGTATGTCCCTCGGCGTATCTGCGGCGAAGCACATGCTACATTTGTTACAAGGCTGGTTGCGTTTCGCCGTTCCTAATCTTCTCGATACACTTGGGACACTTACAACCTCACGTAGAGTCACGCCGGCAAGAATGCACGTAAGGCTAGGAAAATTCTCGTGTAGATAGATAATGGTGCCACTCTCTGTGTGGTGAAAGAATCAAAGCTTTGATGGCAGTGTGGAACGCTCCCGCATGTAGTGGCACTTCATCACACCTTCTTGATCAACGACCTATTCATTAATTACGCCGGTGTCACAGCTGGAAAGGGGAGGTCGAAGAAGCTTCGGCGGGACCATAAACGCGTCAGCTTGTGTAGAGATAATTATGCTTGGCCCACGAGCCTGAGAGGGCCTGAAAAAAAAAGATGCATGTCTCCGTGGCACCAGCATTTGTTCAAGGTTGGCCTTTTTTTTTGCAAATATCGAGAACGTGCGTATATGTTACGGTATATTTACTGCTTGTTTCTTAGAACTAATGACTAGTCTGTCACGAGAAACAACGTTTGCGCATCGTTTCAGGCTAGATTCTGTCAGAAGTTTGATTTAGGGCACGTGTAGACAAGTCAATGTGCTAATACGCCACAGCTGTGCCGCTGTGGACGATAATGTGGTGACATTGTTTTGACGCCATTTTTGTGCTTAATCTTTCTTTGATTTGAAGTGAGGATGGCTGACGTCAGAGCAGTAAGCCAGGTCCGAGTTTGAAGTTTCTGTTGTTGAATTTTTTAAATTCAACTTGCATCGTAATGACAATGCATTATGAATGTGCAGTGAAAGGCAAATTAAGAATACTGGCCGATCCCTTGACGCGCTTGTACTCAGGCTACATTGAAGCGAGAAAGCACAATACATTCTGCTTCCAGGTTGACATCCTGGATTCAAGTCGGAAGAAGCTATATATACTATATTCATACTACAAATTTCATCTGATTATTTCAAAACATGTTTCACTATTACGCTGTTTTACACCGGTGATAGATGAGCCATTTTTGTCGCTCTCTCGTTGTGAAACTGAGTAGTTCGTCGTACCTTCCCGAAATCGCCAAACGAACGAAAAAAAATAAACGACTTCAAGGACTTTCTAATGATTTATATGCCACTGCAATAGATTTTGCCACGCCCCGCCCTTTAAAAAAAAAGGCCACAAAATTACACACACAGAAGACTCGCAGAGGTGACCGTAATGCTGCCATGATTATTATGTTTCTTTTGAAGCGTCTTTTTCTTGGGTGGTGACGCCTTATACTTTTTCGTATATTGGTTGTAACCCTGCTCCTAGGCCTTACCAGTCAAAATGAGTATGTTTATTGCATGACTTTCGTGCTGTGACAAAAAACCAACATGCCTGCGCGGAACGCACAGCACAGCGAAAGCTGGAAGAGCGGCCTTTAAGAGCTTTTCGAAACGTTCTTCTGAAAGGGTACCCACTACGCCGAAAATCGTCATAATTTATGTGTGGTATAGAAGCATTCACAATGCCATCCTTCGTCATTATTCAGAGAAGCGTGTATACCCGCTACACACATGCAAGAAACTGCAATTTTTTGATGCTGTGGCTGACGACATTCAAGCATTATGCCTGAAGATTTTGTAATGGGTTGGAAAATTCGATGACCCATTTATTACACAATTGTGTTTGCAGGTGGTTTCCTTGCTGTTCTAAAACGTGTTATAAGTCTTATTACCGCAATTCCTTGCCGACATAACGCCCGCCTAAGGCAAGCTTGCAACAAAGTTTCAAGCATTAACGTGACTCTTAAAACTGCGCTGCAAATCCTCAACAGGATCTTTATAACAAGTACTAAGTTTAAAAACCAACCGTCACAGTTGGAAATGTAACATGATGACAACATTTTGGTTTCTTTTAGCTCTGAACGCAAGTTTGCTGTGACTAAACAAATACCCAAGTGTTGTCAAGAAGAGTTTCTTCTGTGGACTGAAATTATACTGGTTTTGTGTGTGGTAAACATCTATCACCGACTAGATATACAGAGAAAATGAATTCTGTGGGAATATGGGAATAAATTATGAACAGTCTCGAAGGTAACTCTGATAGTTTGCATAGTTTCAACAGCACAGTCATGCCGGAGATTGTTATCAGTGAGGCCGGTGTTCTGTCCCTTTTACAGAAACTAAAAATTTCTTCCACCTTGGATAATACAGGCTTAAATAATAAAATCCTGAAATCTATATCATTCAGTATCACCCCCTTCTTATGCGCTCTGTTTTCACAGCCTTTGTCTACCGGAACTCTACCCCAAGATTGGCTATCAGCTAAAGTCGTCCCCCTCTTCAAATCAGGTGAACGTTCCTCACCGCTAAATTACAGGCCCATTTCCTTAACTAGTACCATTTGCAAACTCATGGAGCATATCATACACACTCAAGTAATAAACTATCTCGAACGTCACAATATCATTTTCAATTTTCAGCACGGTTTTCGCAAGGGATTTTCATGCGACACCCAACTTGCCGGTTTTGTTCACGACCTTCATAAATCCATGGATGCTGGTTGCCAGGTCGACGCCATTTTCTTAGATTTCGCTAAAGCTTTTGACCGCGTTCCTCACCACAGATTACTACTAAAGCTAGAACAACTTAACATTCACCCTATAGTTCTTGCATGGATAAAAGCTTTTCTTTCCTCCAGGTCTCAATTCACCTTTGCTGTGAATCTTTATTCTTCCTCTTTACCGGTAACATCTGGTGTACCCCAAAGCAGAGTTCTTGGTCCTCTACTCTTCCTCGTTTACATTAATAATCTACCGAATTCTTTATCTTCACACGTTCGACTTTTCACGGACGACTGCGTAATACACCGTAACATTTCTTCTGATTCTGACCGCTTAGCTTTGCAATCTGACCTTAACAAAATTAATCATTGGTGTTCAACTTGGCTTATGTCGTTAAATGTTTCTAAAACAAAGTGCATGTTCTTTACTAACGCTGCTACACGTTTTCCTAGTCAATACTCGTTGAATAATATGACACTTGAGTTAACATCTACCTACAAGTACCTCGGTCTCCACTTTCAATCGAATCTATCTTGGCACCATCATATAGAAGTCACTCTTGCAGCTGCTAACCGGTCTCTCTGGTTACTGAAACGAAATCTTAAACAGGCTCCATCGCAGTTAAAAAAACTTGCGTTTACCAGTTTAATTCGCCCTAAAATAGAATATGCCAGTGCCATTTGGGATCCTCATCAAGCCTACATCGTATCAAATATCGAATCTTTGCAAAACCGAGCTGCTCGTTTCATTTACTCAGATTATTCTACCTATTCCAGCGTAACTAAAAAAAACGCGCTGAGCTAGAGGATTTGGCCATTCGTCGGAAATATGCACGCCTATCACTTTTCCACAAACTTTACAATCACCCATCATTACATGACAGTTTCTTTGAACCCGCCTGTTCCATCTTTCCCCGCCGTGATCATCCTAACAAAGTCAAACGCCCGCTATCTCGCACACTTCGTTTCGCTCAGTCATTCATCCCGCGCACTATTATTGAGTGGAACAGTTTGCCTGCACATATTGCCACCGAGAAAGACTCGGTAAAGTTTTCAGAGCTCATGCGCACTACGGTGACTAACTAAATATTTTTTTGCTTTTGTTTTTTTGTTTTCTTTCGTTTTTTAACTATTGTAAAACGCCATGCAATTGCTGCCCGTATTCATGGTTTGCGCTTTATTGCGGTTGTCAGGTTGCACTGTATCTTGCTGTAAACCATGTTGTACTGCCCCCCCCCCCCCTATGTAATACCCTCTTCTAGAGGGCCTTTAGGGGTAACCTGAATAAATAAATAAATAAATAAAAATAAATAGGATGCGAAGCAGCAACTGTGAGCTCGGAATTGACCTGGTTGAAATGGGCGTGACGCGGGCGCTAGAAGAACGGCTTTTAGCACCCGCGTCGCAATCGCGTCGAGCCTCGCTTCAAGCCGTTCTTCTAACACCAGCGTCGACTCGGGTGCTAGAAGAATGGCTTGAAGCGAGGCTCAGTGTAGCACTTAATAGAGTAAACATTTGTTTGAAACGCAAGGAAACCGTAGACGGGTTAGGTATCATGTAGGTTTTATTGCAGATAATCGAGCCGATAAACTCGTCGTGCGGTCGAACGTTGTGAGTGGTGGAGAAGGTGAAGAAAAAAGTGTTTTGCGCGTGGGCGGAGGAACCTGCAGCTGCGGATGCTGTGGCGAGCATGCTGTGGGTGAGGGAGAGTGTTCCATCAGCGAGCACGCGTGAGGGAATTGTGTGAGGGGAGCTGACATGAACGCGCACCTGACGCGTTATCTTCTGGCACCGCTTCAGCACCTACGGCGAGGGACGCGTTCCAGTGTGTTTGTACGGGCGCATGGGCGTACGGCGTTACACACATGAGTCAAATAGCTGCTTTTTATTAGAATATATCTTTACACTAGGAGCGGAACTATTAAATTCAAAAAAATTGTTCCCGAGTACGCACAGCAAAGAATACACAAGGTTAGCCGGAGGAAATTGAGGTTGCTTTTCTCTCCGGACGGAAGAGTTCGAGGTACCGGGCACTAGGATGAAACTAACACTGGCTGAAGTAAATGCTGAAACCCAGAGAATAAAATCCGCTCTTTGTATATTCAGCCTTTCTGCTCCCTGAGTTAGTAACGTACCGGAAAACTCTACATCAACGCTGGTTTACTTATAAAAAATGAATCATTCTTCTTTATCATGCTTAACCGAGATAAATATTAGATAGAAATAACAAAACCTAGTTTAACCCTGTGGCCGTTACGGATCATTAAGGTTTTGGAGCACATAAGTGAAACCTCGGAAGAAATGAATACACGTTCTGTTTGTTGGTTGCTTTATTCAGTTGCCGCAAAACCACGTAAATCTGTGTTATTTTTGTTCTGGCTACTTCCCGCCCTTATTGATAGCAAGCAAGTATAAATATCAATCTTTCATTAAGCACAAGCATTCGCTAGATTGCCCTTTATCTGCGGGCTTGACTATTTAAATGCTGTGATATATTTTATTGAAGTACCATTTTTATTTTTCCTAAAGCTGACTATCTTCTGTCGACCTATGGACACAATCGTGACATTATCATTTCTGAAATTTGTGAACATAACTCAAGATAACTAGTTCTCGTACTTCTCAAATGTGAACGAGAAGTCTGTCTTGTGGAAAAAACACAGCAAAAATCAACGCGAAACAAAGACACAAGATTGCAACATTTGACACTCTGTCTCTCTGTCGACTTTAAACAGCACATTTTAAGCAACGCGTGATTGCGTGTCGTTAGCTGCACGTAAGCTTTCTCAGCAAGTATTCCACTATAATAAACAGTTATTTATATCTGGGACAAAAGAAGACTACAAAGCTACATGTAGGAACAAATATTAACAATATATTCTTCAATCAACAATCTAAGCTACCACTCGGCCGCGCCACCCTTGACAACAGTAAAGCTGATCGATCCAAATAGGAGACTTTATCCGCTAAACGCTATGTCACTTTGTTACGGTTAGGTTTCACACTTGGTGTAATGAAGACTATTTTATTTTCATCTTTCCACTCATTCTCGCTGTAGTTGGAGCATTGTGTCAAAAAGATAACCAAATTCATAGTAATTACAGCTCTTGCGTATTACTTTTCTTGTCAACCGCTTACATGGCAAAGATGGCTTGGTCGTATAGCCGAGGTTCATCTCGTTTTCGCTCTGCAGAACGTCGAGCCTCGCGATTAGCAGCAGCTTGTTCAAGATTACGGCTCTTCGTCGAATGAAGATCCGTACACACACACACAAGCAGGTTGTTTATTTACGATGTACTTGTTTACGTAAAGAGTTTTTAGAACACCTCCTTTCTTCAATAATGGCGCATCTATACTTGGTCATTTTGAAACTTTCGACGTTGCGGCTTTGGAGGTGTTGCTACGATGCACGCGCGCTTTGACATGACCTGACATCAGCTGTTATGTAAGCTAGGCGTGCCAGATTATTTTACCAAGGTTTTTTCTGTTGTTAGTGCTCGGGTGCATGCGTGGCTTGACTTGACATTGCACGCCAGGGTGTGGTAACGAGGAGAAAAAAAGCCAGTCAAGGTGAGGAGGAGAATGAAGAGGTGCGTGTGAAACATGGCGTAGAATAATGCGGTGTAGAAGGCATAGCGTAGTGAAGTATCAGGCGGGGATAAAGAAGTCAGGATAAAGAGCGAGAGAAACGAGAAAAAAAGGACAGCATGGAGGTTAACCAGATGCTAGTATCAGGTATGCAACCTTGCACAGGGGTTGGGGAATAAAGGGTAGAAAAGCAGAAAGAGAGAGTTAAAAAATAAATAAAAAATGCGAGAATGGTGGGAGGGCTCGTTTGAACAAAGCATGGGCGTTTTATCCTTTGATGTGGCAAAGGCGGGGTAAAAGGAAATGAGGGTGAGGAAGATGATTTTGAAGGTGGAGAGGAAGGAAGGGAGGTTAAAGCATACTCTTGGTATGCATAGCACAGTTTGGCAAGCAGGTCCGAAAGATCAGTAAGTGGAACGATGATGAAAAGTAAATGAAGGGAAAGCCTAGCAGGGTCATGTGTATAGCAGTATGACAAGGTTATGCAAAAGAGAGTTGTGGGGTTAAGAGTAGATGCGACGCTAAGGACTAGGGAAACACGAGGCAGAGGGCATCGCTGCGTCTCAGATGAAGGTTTCATTTCCCTTCATAGGCTCCCTGTCGTTGCACGTTGGGAACGTGAATGCACGCTTACACGTGCACGCTAGTGGGGCTGAAGTTCTGGTAAATCACTGCTCCGCATGCCCACACCTTTGACGTTGAGGGAAACTGCACACATTTTAGGAACGAAGCTCTGTTGAAATAGGTGCGTTTCAAAAACAAATATGACCACCACGTTCACAAATAAATAACGTTAGAGGAACTTGGTCGGACATAATCAGGTAACCCGCGAATCCTCCTGCACATCTCTTACGCCCTTTATAGACGTGACTCTTTCAACGAGGAGCGTTCACGGCGTGAGCTACCGGCAAAGAGAAAGGAAGCGCACGTGCCGAGAGTGGTGTGCACCGTATTAAGTGATGACGCACATTTCTAATGTGCATTTCTGATATGTCACATAGGTGGTGCGCCAACCTGCAGCACACCATCTAGTGAGCATTTCTGATACCACAGGAGGAGTGTTCTCGCCGCCGTCGCCGCCACCGGACAAGGCGCCAGTATGAGAAACATGCCAAACAAGCTTCCGAAAAGCCAGCCTTTCGCCGCTCGATCAGACACAGCCATGAGACGCATGGTAGTGACAATTCACGGAGATGCTACCCCTAATCCACGCCCAGCAATGGTGACCTCTGGCGCAGCCGAGTTCCACCACGCTTCCTCCGTTCTATCAGGAAGAGCCACGGGATGCGGAAAAAAAGTACGTGGAACTGCCTAAGAACGAAACAATGAATCGTGAAGCAAGGCTTGTCGCTATGCGAGAACGGCAATGGCTGTGACGGTCAGCAGCAGGATACACGGCCAAAAAAAGAGAGAACGAGTGACGGCGAAAAAACCACCGTTAGTGGAATGCAGCGTGACCGCGAGCTCTACGTCGTGATCCAGCCTACAGGAATGCCAAGCTCGAGCAGCTCCGGGCTCGTGTTTTTACCGATGGTGTCGACGCGAGATTCCAACACAAGTTTCTCTAATCGGAATTGGTACACTCGTGCCCTGTTTGTGCTCGGTTGCGGTTCAACTCGAACTTCTTTTCTCTGAGATTGGTGCGACCTTCTGAGAAGTGTGCGCAAAGCCCACGAGCACTGCGAAGCTCCTCCCTCATGCTAGCGACTACCACAAAATATGACGAGACGCCAAGCTAGGACCTTGCTGCAACTGAGTTCCGCCTAATACAGCTGCGGTCAGATCTCGCCTAATACAAGTTTAAAGATCAAGACAACCAAGTTCCACCTATAACTGGGAAAGGAAAAAAAAACAACCAACTGTCTGTAGCTAGAAACCACATGAAAATCTGTACAGACTTCTCAGAAAGAAAAGCTTTTTAGAAGCAAAAAAATTGTTCACGGTCCTGGGTTTCAACCCGGGACCAACGCCTTTCTGCGGTGGTCACTCTGTTCACTGAGCTGAGCAAGTAGCTAGTAATTCAGTGCGCGAGGGTGAATTCATTGACAGCTCAAAGCACATGGGCACAAGTATTTCAATTGAGTTATGCAGAAACCCGCAAGGTGGCGGTAGGATTAAGAAAGGAAAAGAAGACAACTACCCTTTTGCAGCACGAAGCCATAAGGTTCTTGGTTAACTTATTTGGGAGAGTGACCGCCCTGGAAAAGTGTTGGTGTCGCTTTCTAACCCCGGACCAGGGCAAGTTATTCGGCAACTATGCAGTCTTTCGTTATAAGAAATCTGTATGGATTTTCTTGTGGCTTCGTGTTACGAACGGGTGAATCTCTTTTTTTTTTCCCTTTCTTGGTTCTTCCACTACCGCCTGGTTTCTGCTGAGTTCATTTGCAATACACACACCTATAAATAGTACTAGCCACAACCCTCATCAAAGGGAGCATCACTTGTATGGTTGAGGGCAATGTTTCACATTTTTATTCTTCCTACCCTCCTTGCTACATATATCCCGGCATCCTTCAGGGTGAAAAAAAATAAGCGGGCAGCCCATCAGTTATGTTTAAACGCGATATAATAGGTTGTTAAGTCCATCTCACTTTGGAAAAATTGCAAAAAGAAAAACAACCGACAACCTCCAACCAGTTCTTCTCCGTCCTGTTACCATAAAATGAGCTGCATTCGTCGTACTAGAAAAAGTAGAACAGTGGAGAACTCAGACATTTTTGAATGTATCAAGATGTACTGTGGCATGAGCAGATAGAACCACAAACCAAAACTTTGGTGTCCAACATTATCACTGCAATACGGTGGAAGAAATGCCCTGACGGACAAGAAAAGAACTGGCAAAATATGAGGGTTTGAAAAGCACTAGTGGGGTCTCTTTAAATAACGCTGCTCAAAGGCTTCAACGTGCGTGGGACATCTGCGTTATCTTTGGTCTTGTGCCTGTCAGTAAGTGCCTGCTTTTGAGCAATTGATTAATATCACCTTCATTGGTCTCCACAGAAATGCTACGCTTGTTTTCCGGGGGACGTTAAGCTTGAAATAAGTAATTCTAACACACACGCTGGGATGTCCATATTGCAGCCTTCTGAGCCATCGTGGAACACCATGAAAGTTTTCAATTACGTTCGTTTAGTACGACATGTCAGCTGCACAGCTCTGCACATGAAGTGACATGGTGATGTGTAGTGTATAAGCACGGTCATAACCAGTCTTTCGCTATCTCCGGGCCCTCGTAGCGTAATGAATATTCATTAACCTCGTGTCATCTCGAACCCTCGCATATCACGAGCTCATAACTTTCCTTTGGTGAATTCAATTATCTCCTATAAAACGATCCTTTTTTATTCGTACCTCTGATTTTTTTTGCTGCTGACGTGTTTGACTTGTCGATGAGTCGAGATTCGCGCTCCATTTATTATGCTAGTGATAGAAGCATTTTGATTGGAATGCTAGACTGATTTATTACGAAGTCATGAGCGATCTAGGAAGGAATTACTCGTTAGGAGAGTCACAGAGTGCTCATTATAACGAAATCACACATGCCGAAGTTTCGCTTTCTCCTTTAAAATAGAGTTATTTAGGAGCATCAGCAACGCCTTGTGCGTTTATTTATTATTCATTTGAATGATTTGCAGCCCCCGAGCACATTTGTCGTCTTTAGGTTTTGGTCCCTAATCTTTTCGTCTTGTTCACCATGTCTATTCTGACTGCCTAATAGAGCACCACTCATATATTTTATATACACTAAAAGGCAAGATGCCCTCAAGCAGGGATCCCGTGGAACACAAACGATTTACAGGACCTCATTGAGATAAGAATTCAGCAACAAAAACTGATTGGTGAATGTTAGGTAAAAATAAGTGTTCCACAAAATAATTCTCGTGATACATTGAGGTACAAGCACAGCGTTGCCCAAAGGCTTTCGAAAAATTCGCAAAGATCCCCTCAAAATCTCTTTCGGATGATTAAAATGGTTCGGTTGAGGGATTTTTTTGAAGGGACACCTGAGTCGGAACCGATTGAGTGGAAATCCATGCTATGTATGAAAAAAATTGTTTTGCTAGTAGTTTCAGAAGAGTGAATGAAATTGTACTTTTGAAAATGTTTTGCCAAATGCTGATTTATTCAGCATTTTAACACGCTAGGCGCTTAACCATATGCGAATGACAGGAGCTTTCTTCGAGATGCTTAGAGCACATCAAATCAAAGGTTAAATATAGGGCGTCTGCGTTGTTACAAATAGCAGATTTGGCACGTGCGAGCTTTTTTGAGTTGATGCCATCAGGACCAGGTGCCGAGTTCATTAGAACATCTTAGCTGAAGGATTGTACTCCTGCGAAAATTGTTACTAAATGAGGCATTGTTACATAAGACATCAGAATTTTTCGTCACGATCAAAACTGAACTTTCAAAAAAGAACTGAAAATACAGACAGAAAGCAGGGCCTCCCAGTGCTTCGCTTCCGTCAGCCTTGGCAATACTATTCGAAGCTTACTCATAATCTTTTGTAGATGTTCCCGAGTATGCACTTCTATGGTATGGAAGTATTTTTATGTAGTTCTGTGTTTTGATTGATTTGATTTGTGGTGTTTAACGTCCCAAAACCACGATATGATTATGAGAGACGCCGTAGTGAAGGGCTCCGGAAATTTTGACAACCTGGGGTTCTTGAACGTGCACCCATATCTGAGCTTACGGGCCTACAACACTTCCGCCTCCATCGGAAATGCAGCCACCGCAGCCGGTATTCGATCCCGCGACCTGCGGGTCAGCAGCCGAGTACCTTACCCACTAGACCACCGCGGCGGGGCGGTAGTTCTGTGTTTTAACAGCGAAGCTTGAAAGGTGTGAGCCTGAACAAAAACTATCATTGTGAACGGCTACGGGCCACTGAATTCGGGCAAATCTCATACTTACCAGATGTGCCTGTATTAAGCTGACTATGGTAAGAGATCAAAAAGACTACAGAGAGAGGGGGAGATAAAAATAGGAAAAGACAAGCGAACAAAGACGTAACGAAAGTGAGAAAGAAAGAGAAATCGACGAATTCCTGCCAAAAAATTCATGAGGTAGGCTTTGAAGGCGCGTAACCTTGTTACGAAGGCAAACGTCCTGACCACAGGTCTATCCAGGCACGCTAACAAAACAAAGCACAGCCTAGAACAGCTTGTATCGCAAGAGGTCGTGAAAGAGAAGCGAGGGTGAGAAGAGATCTTTCATCGTGAAGAGAAGGAAATGAACAAGGAGAGAGAAAATTGTTGTTTAATACCGCCTCCACAGAGTGAAGATGGTTTGCCAGAGAAGTTGTGTTAAGCTGATGTGACGTAGCCATGAACGTTTGTGGAAAAGACGTGACATGTAGGTTTTCCTCTCTAGCTCGGCTATGGTACTGTACAAGGTGGGCTCGCTAAGTTAATAAGGCCGAGCACGCTGAAGCCATCGGAGTGTGCTCTTGTAAAGTAGACTATAAAAAAACAACAACTTCAAAACCGCGATTACGTAGCACGCTCTACGCTCCTGCACCCTTCGACAGTGTACAAGGGTCTGCACGAGAGTTCGCCTCTGCTACGGCTTTCACAAGAATACGTGTTTCCGCCTCTCTCCTCCGATGAAGTACATTTCCTTTGCCACTCGTACCTATATTGGAAGCAACGTAACATTTGTCATGTAATAATTTTCTGCAGCAGAAAGTATTTGGCGGGAATCGTCGCTAAGCATAAGCTCCAAAGGCGTCACACTCGAGTACATTTAAGCATGTTCTCTTGGAATTCAAGCGGCACTAACCTAATGCACCAAGCAATGGACAGCAAAATAATTAAATGCACGATACTACCGTGTTCAAGAGCTCCTTCAAGAATGTTAAATGTGCTTGTTCTTCCCATCGCGCTTTCTCTATACATGAATGTAATTCGTTAATATTGTAGATAACACGATTGGGAATTTATTGTGGTCAATAAAGTAACAAGAAAAGCCGTATAGTTAAAAGAAAGAAACGTAACGAAAAGTAATTGTTCTCACACCCTTCCGTCTTAGCCATTTTACTGCAGCCAAATAAATTAGTGCGTGGTGAGAAGCGACAAGTGCCAGGGATTGCGCACTTTTTCGTGTAAGTTGTTCCTTCCGCTGTTTCTGCTGGTAACTTTGTAGCCGGCAAGGATTAAGATGAAGGGTCGTGCGCCAATTTGGTCTCGCAAGTCCTACTTGAGTGCATTTGGTGACTATGGAGTTGTCAGCTAGTGCTTCCTATGAGACACGGGTAAGGGAATATATACAAATATAGCTCCGACTCAAAACATCATGCTAGAACTGTTTGTTTTTCTCAAGTCTGGAAGAATTCCTATCACTCGTCGGGCGAGGCCCTCAAGAGTGCGGAAATGTCGCCAAATGTGCGTAACGCTTGGCATTCCTGTGCACGTGCACACTGGAAGCAAATGCGTCACCTTGTTCTTTTTTACGAATGAACGTGCAGTAATCCATAGGATTGTTTTTTAAGGGCGAAGCTCCTTATGGTGTGGCTCGTGCATCCCCCGTTGTCATTGTGCGTAACCTCTGTCACATATCCACATACCAGTGACACATACCGACCCTCGGTTAACTATGCGCATGTCCACAAGTTACAGAAAACGTAGCACGGCGTCGTTATCACGCTCTCAGTGTTGAAAGTGCTGACAGCAGCAACGTGGTAAGTACTCTCGTTTAGTCCTTGCATTGTCCGCTAGATGGCGGTAGTTAGGAGATTGGTGGACATCTGCGGTAATGAGGGAGATAGGTTAGATTTCAGATTCAGTAAGAAAAAATCAGCAGTCATGATGTTTAATGACAATGAAGGTAGTGAGCTTAGAATACAGGAGGTCACGCTAGAGATAACAGATAAATACAAATATCTGGGCGTACGAAAAAGATATGGGGCCGAGTACCTAAGGCAACGCGAAATATACGTGTCGACTAAAGGTAACAGGAATGCAGCGGTAATGAAAAACAGGGCACTGTGGAATTACAATAGGTATGATGTTGTCAGAGGAATATGGAAAGGGGTCATGGTTCCTGGTCTGACGTTCGGCAATGCGGTCTTGTGCATGAGATCAGAAGTTCAAGCAATATTAAAAACTAAGCAACGTGGAATAGGTAGGCTTGCCTTAGGAGCTCACGGGAATACATCAAATCAGGGAGTACAAGGTGATATGGGATGGACATCATTTGAGGGCAGGGAAGCTAGCAGCAAGATAAAATTTGAGAAGCGATTGAGAGAAATGGGGGAGGAGCGTTGGGCTAGGAAGGTATTCAGCTACTTGTACATGAAGAATGTCGATACAAAATGAAGGAAGCGAACAAGAAAAGTGACTGGTAAATACTTGCAAAACGGCAGGGGGCCAAACCAAAAAGAATTGTCGGTTAAGAAGAAGGTGAAGGAAGCTGAGACAGACATGTGGAGAATCGGCATGATTAAGAAGTCCGCACTAGAGATTTATCGAACTTTTAAGCAGGAAATAGCGCCAAGAAAAGGATCTATGAGAATACTCGGGGTAGTTCTCTATTGTTTCAGGCCAGGACGGGAGTATTGCAAACAAAGACATATCGGGCCAAATACGAAGGGGTTGACACGGTATGCAGTGCGTGTGGAGAGGAAGGAGAAACTGTCAAACACTTGATAATGTTCTGTAAAGGGCTTCACACAGTAGATCAGGTTGATGGCGCAAAGTTCTTCAAAGCACTGGGGTTTAGGGACAGTGAGGGCAAAATAATCTTTAAGCGGGTAGGAATAACTAGAAGGAGGTTATCTGATTGGTGGCTAAAGTCAAGGCACTAGTGAAAATTGAACCCTTCGCTGCAAAGTACGAATCCTCAACCTCACTATTTAAGGGAAAAAAAATAAATCTAGTTTTTGGTTCATTAAGTATTACGGCTTCGTGGCACTAGCCACCGCCCGATCTAAAGGGTACAGCCATGTCCATCCATCCACCCATTGAATATATGAAAAAAAAAACCGAGATGGCGGTACTTAAAGAGTTCACAAGACAGACAGGCAGACAGACAGACAGACGGACGGACGGACAGACGGAGGCATTGACGGACGCTTCGCTCACTAATCGTGAATGTTCACTTTCTCATATTTATCTCCACCTTCTGCATCACAAGTACACGCGTTAAATGTTCCCTCATTAAGTATTCTCGCTAAGCTCCAAAAAAGAGACCTGTTTTCTGGGCTAGAAAAGATTGTTTCCTGTGAATGTTTTTTTATTGGGAGACCAAAGTATGACGACGCCACCGGAATGTTAAGTGCATTTGCGTAAATTATGATTGATGGCCATCGCTGCGTAAACGAAAGAAAAAAAAACACCTTTTCTTACTTCTGTTTTAAGGCAGATGTTTCTAGGAGGCAGTTGTGCTCTAAATCTAGAATCGTGAGTAAGGTGCCTTCTGAGGAATGCACTGACAACAGCGCGTGGCAGCGACATGTTGGTTTTGCAAGTTGATGTGTCAGTTCTCACGATTAGAATAAAAAAACAACCCGTGCGTTGTTATATATATATATATATATATATATATATATATATATATATATATATATATAGTATTCGTGCTGTAGCTGTCTTAAAAGCACTTGATGTTCGCGTTCGGCATATCAATATCACAAGAATGGTCCTATCGACACAATAATCGTAGTGCTATTCTTCATTTCCATTGCATTTCATTGCATTTGCTATTCCAGATGCTTTGGTTTTGTTGACATTTCAACAATGCAGAGAGGGGCCGTTTCTTTCGCAGTGTGCAAAACAGCCCAGAATGATTGGGGAGCTGTAATTGTGGTAGTAGTAACAAACGTTTGGGGTAGCTGTAAGAGCTAATGGCAAGGGCGTAATCACAGGAAGTGGTGTGACAGCCAGATGAGCTTCGCTAATGGTATAAAAACACGGACTAAGGTCACTATCCCACGACATATTGAAGAGTTAGTGAACATCATGGCTTCACTACAGGTAAACGCTACTCCCACCACATCACCCCCAAAGCCGGGCGCAACTTTTTTTCGGGCAAGCGCAAGCGGGAGCACTCAGTTACTGCCTGATGAACGCCTCCTTGGCAGGTGTTGGCCCGGCTACGTGGTGAAACAGGCACGGGTTGCGGAGATACGTTGGGTATGAGTGGATGCTGTGATCGGGGCCGATGCTTGGGCCATGGTCGCCACCTCGTGTCGTGTTAAAGTGTTGACAAAATGGCACCTCTACTTTTGGAACGTCTCGAACGGGGCGAACGCTAGCAACGACGCATTGTACGAGGCAAACGAGGAGCTATGGTCATGATGCATTACTTCAATTTGCCGTTGTCCAAGGGCGAAACCTACCCGTTTACTAAGAGTATTGTGTGAGATATAAAAGGCCTGTTTGTGGTTGGCCGTGGCGCAATGGTTAGTGTGTCTGACATCTGTTGTTGAGGGTTTAGTGGTCGTGAGCTCAATTCTAGTAGACGTAACTTTTCTTTGCCCTTTGTGTAAATTTTTATGACATCATTTACGTAACGCAAATACGTTACTGGACTCCTATTGTACCCGAGCATAAAACATTTTCGTGTTAGAAAAATAGGAAGAAGGAGCATGAAAAGAGAAGCCTTGGCGGAGAAGAATTATTAGTGAGACGAGACCCTCACGTCCACACTCATGGTATGAAGGTTGGACAAAAATATTAAACTGAGAAAACAAAAAGTAAAACAACAAAAACACAAACACACAAAACTATTCAAGAAAAGAGAAAATAAAGAGATACATGTTATAAACAATAATTTTGAAAACTCTACAGCTTCGCCTTAAAGAGGAGAGCGTGATTGCGGAATCTGGCCTCGTTCGCATCAGCTTCTCAATCGCTGTCCAGACTTTGCTTCTCGGCGGAAACCTAGAATGTGCTGAAAGGAAAAGAACGTTTGTGCGCGTCCAAATCGGTAATTTAAACTATCGCAAAGTGCCCACTGAGAGAACGGTATAAAGTGCCTTTACGCCTTACTTCATTTTGCCAATCGGCCAAATATTCCCTATACCTTAATAAGGACGCATAGTCGGTCCTCATGGATGCATTGTTGGTAACGGAACACATGCCAGCACATCTGGCCTTTTGGTAGGGTTGTTGCTGATAATGATGAATAATTATGCCTGAGCATTTTGTAATATTAAGGCCTTTGAAGCATCCACTCATGGCGGAACTGATTTTGTGGTAGGTTGAAATTTACGGTTGTGCCATATCAATACTTGAAGCAATAAAGATAGTCTTCGCACTGCATATATAATTCGTGGATATGTTTTTTTCTTACAAAACAGTCTGAAGCACTGACGTGACCATGTGGTAGAACACCTGCCTGACACGCACAAGGCCTGGGTTTTATTGATTCTCGAACCGAAAATTTACATCATTTATTATTATTATTATGGACTCATTTAGATTTTTTGTTCACAGACATAAGACGTGAACTCTGTCATAGCCAACAGCGTCTACACCAACACGAGATTTACTCGATCTTAACTATGTAACACTATCACAATAAAAAAGAGAGCACACACACCCATGAATCAATAAAATAGGAAGGTGGGAGATAGAGAGGTGAGAGAATAAGAGCCTAGCCAAAGCAAGACCAGTTAGCTAGGCATGAATGCAATGTGTTAGAACACCCACGAGACCTGCACAAATTGAGCGTACTGCTCGACTTAGTGCAAGTCGCACTAATTATTATGCTGCCGTTAGTGCCAATTACCTTTAAATAAAGTGCCGCAACTGGCAGCAGCCTCTAGTTTATTATTCAGGACGACAGCAATGGCGACTGTCCATGTCCTCAACCGACTGACGACCTGAGCGCACACATTATTACATACGGCGTATCTCTCATCAACACTACAGAGGTTGTTAGAAACACGTTGATTCGACATTTGCACAATACCTCGCACAGGGTTGTTGACACTGTCACCAAACTGATCCTGGCGTAAAACAAAGAACGCAATCACAAAGCGCGGCTACATTCGTGAGAGTTTCGCAAAGCTCGCTTCTGCTGAATGTGACATACAGGCTCCGCTGCCCGTTTAGTAGAACTCAGTCATCATTAGCTGGGATGCTTTACCAGTATTATCACCATCACTAAGCCACCGCTAATGACTTGCTGTTCGATCATGTTGTCATTTCGTGTAGATGGTGCGATATTCTCTCCATAGAGCAGAACGTGACAAGTGGTTCTCACTTCTGTCTAATGCGCATTAGCCGTTTTACTAGAATCGCCAGCTATTGAGGACACAAACTCTGACTAGCAAGCAAGTGTGCTTTAGAAATGAAGCGGCAGAGGCAGAGAGTAACACATCGTTAAATGCGACCGTTTCTACATGTACCTTGCCATTTTTTATGGGTTTCCTTTCTGCTTGTATTGATTTGCAGCAGTAGGAAGACCAAAATGTAGCCTCGGGTGAAAATGGCTCAGTGCACGTTCCCATCGAAGTATATCCCTACCGCAATGCATTTGGTGATTCACCCAGCATGGTTATTTCGATCTATATAATCACTGGGTAGAAAGTCATCGAGCACAGTTATATGTGCGAACATCTCTCCTGGAGCCACTGCAAATTGGCGTATATGGCATATAGGCGAACTTGAATGATTTTTTGAACGAAAGAAATGAAGCTTTATTATATATATTCCAAATGAGAGGATGGCTTTGAGCCGCAGTTTGGGAATTTGGGGGAAAGAGATTATTAGGTGCACAGCGTGAGCATATCTATATAACACAAGTTTGCGTTCATACGTTGGAGTAGACGTTCAAAGAGTCGCTATCAACTGAGTTGGTCAACCTCTTCTAAACCACTGAAAACAGGCTACTTGTACTACCATAGGTAACTAGTGCTTTTTGAGCTTCGTTATTACCCTTTAGCACAAGACCTAAGCTTCTTATGTTATCGCGTGGCCGGTGTTCGATGTGTGTTCGTCCTGGCGAGAAAGCAGAGCAACCCAAATTAGGGGGTGTAAATCTGCTGGGCAGAATTCTTGACAATGTGGGCATCGAGGAGAACTGTTTCTGATCGCTTGTCTGGCTCCAAACAGTTCATCAAGTACTGTATACACGGCATTGGTCATACTCATGTTCAGAAATATCTCTTTCTGGCGGGTAATTGCGCACTTGTCACGCAACAGAGGTGCTAGTGTAGCTTGTAAGAGCCTTCGTTTACTGCACGGCTTTCAGTTTTAAGCGAATATAATTCATAAATGCTCTGCCAGAGGAGCCTTTACGCTACATTTTTAGATAGAGATTGAGAAGTTCCGCCTGGTTTAGCGACAAAATGCGTGTGGTGTAATGAATTAATTACCAAGCCCACTCGCTAGCGCGGCGACCAAATGAGTGGCTTCGTTTCCCCTGTCCGTGGCAGTATGACCTGGTCTCCACAAAATTTCTGGAATGAGTTCGCATTCCTGTAATCTCTTCAACTTCTTTCTCACGTAATTCGCCACTGCGTATTCAGTTATTGCAGCTGTGAGCTGAGCCACCGCTTCGTACGAATCTGTCAATATACGATAATTACTTCAAACATTCTCGCTTTTGCAGTGTTTCCTACATCAATCGGAATCGGAATTGATCGCTTCTTATGTGGCCAACAACTCTGCATGTAAGGGTGCCACAACGGCAAGCTGGCAACTATGACAACCATTATGGCGGGATGCGTACGTGCTAACCCAGGCTATAATATAGCTTGTTCGTCTGTGATTGTTTTGTCAGTGTAAATGTCGATGCTGTTCTCAGGCTTGCCGAGGCGCTGCCTTTTCTCGAAGAGTTGTCTGGTGGATGTGTTGCGCCTGGCGATCGGGCGCTGTTGTTTCCGTGCGCTCAGTGGGGCTTCCCATAATAGTTTCTCGTGCCCCAACCAGCTGCGAGTTTGGTTGTCCCATGCCTTGATTTCTTTTTCCTGTGGCACGTTTTCAAGCTGGCATCGCCTCCGAATGCTTCCTTCATTAACGTCCCTTATTCGAGGTAGTGGCACAAGTTAGAGCAGCTCCTCGTTCGTTGTGGGCCTTCGGAAGCCCAGCTATCGTACGTAGGGTCGTCCTGTGTATCTTTTAGACGTTACGAAGGTCTAGATTGGACAGTTTTATAGACAAGCGTCCCATGAAAAATTCTTCCAACAGTGACAGCTCTGGCAAGTGTTTTAACATATTTTCTGTCTTGCCTCCACAGTGCTTATTGGAAAGGTGTCAGACCATCTGTCACATCGGGCTCTATGTGCGTCTAAACTGCAGTATTTATGCCCAAAAATAAGTACAAATTTTCTGTAATTGCAAAAATAATCTTAAACATGCAGGGTTGTGCAGATCCATACACGATATAAACGTGATGCGTATGATCAGACAAAAAAAAATGGGTTTGTGAAACGCACCCCCCCCCCAAGACAGCTCCAAATAGCACAAGCTTGACGCATTCAACCACTTTAAATTGAATAAAACATAAGTTAAAAATATTTTTCTGGCAGAAAAAGGAGCGACTGGTTTTAGCAGCAAGAAATTAACAAAAAGTGGCAGATGTACAAGCCAATGAACAAAGAAACAAAACTTAGCTAGATTTAAACTACTCGAAGCTGACCGAATGGGGCCGATAATTCAAGTATACTGCACACCAACAAGCATATTGGAAGGTATTGCTGAAGCACATAATAAAGTTGTTTGTTATTTAGCTGCTCCAGGTTGCCGAGTGAAATAACCTTAGAATGTGAAGGTTATGGGTTCAAATCACAGTGGTGGAAATGCTTATTTTTGGGCACAAACAGAAATGAAACTAGAGCCAGATATACCAAGGTTCCTAGACTTAATTGTCCTTTGTTTCATCTATTTCATATATGAGAGTTAGCTTCAGCCCAGTCTAGACTACGAGTGCTACCTCTGACTATCAACATTTACAGTAAGCATGAAC